>CM076575.1:1961093513-1961167939 GCA_034641835.2 Pinus albicaulis
GCCATAGTAATAATGGAATGGGTTAATGTAATTATGTGAATAACCTTAATATAGCCTTTTGAACGAAGCCATAGTGTTTAATTAAAGCTTGATGTCATAGTAATAATCGAATGGGTTAATATTATAATTATGTGAATACTATTTAAACTATAAATAGTATTCCATTATTCTTAACATTTAATTTATTCGAAAATGTCAATTGTTAATCTCAAACAAAACACGCACGACTAGGCCGAACTCTTTGATAGGCACAAGAGTTAGTACAAAGTCTACTCCTTCAGTGTACCTTTGCACCCTTAGGGGCAAATGCTAGTTTTATATTTTCACATGGAACAAGATCAAGAAGAAAAAAGGAATTGATGCAATAAAAAAAACATTCCTCCAGATAACCCAAGTCATTGAAGTAGCTTGAGCATTAACAACAATTCCAATGAATAATGATGATCTATTTGGATATCAACGCAACCTATTGTATTTTTTGAAATATTTTTCTTTGAAAATCAAACATTTTGTTTAAAATAATGGACAATGTCTCAATTGAAAGACAAGGGGCTACCAATAACAATCCCATTTTGTATGAAAAACAACCTCTTATTGATATATACCACAATGCAATTTAATTTAAATTCTATTGTGTTATCCAATGTCATTGTGAAATCCTACACCATTGATAAATATATGGATGATTAAATATTATAATGAAGCAATGTGAAATATGATAATATAAAAAATTAATCCAAACATCATATACAAATGAACTAATAAAATTTTAATTTACGTGAATAATATTATAATATATATATGTCAATATTTTTAGGAACATTTTTTTTTAATTACAATAATTTCACTGCCACAGGTTGATGTTTTCGAAAGAGAGAAAATCTCATACAAAAAATCATTACGTCTAAACATAAAGATGCACTGGTGCATTATTTTATATAAAATCACCATGAAAACATCTTTTTTACGTGACCGGTGCCTTTTCGGAAAATGACAATGCTGAATCATTTATTTCTTCAAGCATTGTTATTGTTTGAAATTAAAAATTTGGTGGATTTATATTCTTAGCGCACCAGTGCTTTGATAGAACTAACACACTGATCCTACAAAATATTATTTCCAGCTTGGTGCATCATGAAAATTAACAACACCGAAATTTTTAAATAACCAACGCACTGTGGCATTTATACAAACGATACACATCGATGCTGCAAGTTTAAACTAAATCACCGACTCAACAAATTTTTTTTGCGTGCCCCGATGTCGTTCCTTACGAGAACGCCCCAAGGCTTTTTTATCCATTAGAAACAATGTGATATATATTATGCACTGGTGTAACTATTTTCATTCAATGCCTTTGTGCTTTTAGTTATGTTTTCTGTCAAGTGCATTTATATATGTAGAGTACTAATGCTACTTGTTTCATGAAGTGCACCGCAAAAGAAAAAATCTGCTAAAACTTCGACGAACCTTCTTCAATTGTGATGAAGTTACGTTAAAATATATTTTAAAACATCTGCTATCACAGAAAAATGTTTTAGCAGATATTTTTTTCACAAATTTTTCCAATTTTATAACACTAAAAACTTTCGTTATGACCTCTGCTAGAAGGTATTTTCATTGTAGTGAGTTTGGGGAAATAACAAGTATGTGGGACAATTTCATGATAAAGGCCAGATTGGACGACTTGAAAAATATTATCTAAATCACTGGAGCAGTCAAGAATGTCCTGTAGAATCTCCAAAAGGTCCAAGGAGGAATTGGAATCATATACTTTGGCTTCTCTATTCCTAAGGGGTATATGAAAACACACCATAGAGATTGTGGATTTGTTAGTTGATTTTATTGTTTTCTCCATGTTTAAAATTGCAAAGAAAGGACAACGAAGAAATGTTGAATTATGAGTTACCCAGTAACTCGAGATAATTAAAAATTTAATGTTGATGAGGAATTGACAATATACACTCTAGACGGGATTCACTATAATTCTGCAACTATAGATCAAATAAAATAATAGGCGGGATGGGCTTTTATCGAAACAACTTGATGATGTGTAAGGGCCCACTCACTTTCCTACCTCTCCTGGCAGGTACATGTGTTTCCATCAACATTCAATGCGTGGTTTTCATAAAAGGCATTAACCATTTCTAAGGGGTCCCCATAGTGGTTTTTGAAAATCATGGAGGATCTGTCAAAATGAATCATGGTCATTGATTTGGAGATGGGTTGGTTAGTATCCTGATTGTCGATGGGTACTCATCCTCTAAATTTCAATTGCTTTAACATGTTATAAAGCCTTTGATTCCTTAGGTTGATTCCAATGAGAGATGATTCAACGCAAAAATTTTGCACATTTAATTTCGAATTTATAAAATTTTTACACCAACTTTTATATATTTTAAGGTTTCTCTTTTAAGGCTGAAAGGTTAGGCTTGTATAAAATGTATAAATAAAATTTTGAAAAGAGACTGCGGTCCTTGATTTATTTACCATTCTAACTCTTCATTCTTCTTCATTTTGGATTCCATATGGGTAATAATATAGACCATGACCTTATGCACGACTTCCATTTGATTGGCTAGGTGTCTCATATCCTTCCTTATCTCATGCATCTTGTCACATTAACACCCTCTAGGAGGAGGATAGCTATCCATGACATGAATGTATCTAGGAATTTCCAAAATCAAAGACTCTAATTATTGCTAGATTTAAGACTACCAGCACATAGGAAAAGGAAAAAAACAAGAGGATTGGAGGGACAAATGCTTTTTAAGTGTTTGACAAGACCAATCAGCTCAATAATCACTTACAAAAAAAAAAAAAAAAAAAAAAAAAAAACTAAAATTACAAGCCTATACATAATTTCAACTAGGAAAATAGGTTCATTACCATCCATAGGTGACCCACAATTAGCCATTAACCATTAACTAGTAGAGTAGTAACATTATTAATTTTACTAAGGATAGAAGTATCTATTGTAGATACTTTCATTCTAAATTTTTTTAACATTGCATTCACCCAATGCCATCATAAGTAATTATATAGAGCGAACATTAGTAATAACAATGAAACAGAATAGTCCTAGCTCCATCATGATATCTCTACCATAGGATTCGACATATCTCCTTCATATATCTATAATAATCTTTTCTCATATCACAGATAAGGCCTAAGGAGGCCACAACCATACCCAAGAAATTAGGCCCATTAGGGAATTGTTACACCACAAGAATAAGGCCCATTATGGTGTTGTGATGTTATCACAAATAAGAATTCCCAAGGAGGTGGTTTTCATACCCAAGAACCAAGGCCCATTAGGGTGTTGTTACACCCCAAGACCAAGGCCCATTTGGACATTGTTACATAACAAGAATGAGGTACAATTTTGTAAACCCATAGGATGGAATGATAATTATATCACTTCCAATTAATTATATGTCCTAGTGTGCATTTATTTGAGGCACAAAAACCCTTCCTTCCACCCTATGAAATCTATGCCATTTGGAATATTCTTAAAAAACATAAATATATATGTAAAAAATTAAAAATATTTAATTGCACGTTAATGTTACTTATGAGTAAATAAATAATCTCCAAATTGAATCATTCAAATTTTCCTTGAAATGAGGGTTGGGCATGCATTTTATGAAGCAGAATAAAATTTATTTTCTTCAGTAAAATGCACAAGCATGCTTCATTTCATGGCGAATATGATCGATTCAAATTGAAGATTGTTTATTTTACTATTTTACACACTTTTATATTGTTATATATTTACTAACCAGTCGAGTAGTAACAATGTTACTTTTCTTAGGACTAGAAGTCTTTATTGTAGACAATTGCATTTTAAAACATTTTCAACAATATGAAATCGTGTTAACCCCATATAATCATAAGCCATTATATAGAGGGAAAATTAGAAATAAAAATGCAAATAAATAGTCATAGGTCTATCATGATATATTTTTCATAGGGCTGAACATATATCCTTCATATCTATGACATAAGCTTTTTTCATATCATAGATAAGATGGCCCAAAGAGGCCACTGTCATACCCAACAAATGAAGCACAGTAAAAGGCGTTCTTAAACCACAAGAATGAGGCCCATTACTGAGGTACAATTTTGTACCCTGGGATGGAATGCTCATTGTATCACTGCCAATTAATTACAAATCATGGTGTGCATTTATTTGAGCCACACAAACCCTACCGTTTACCCTAAATCAATTGAATTTAGAGTATTCTTGAGCAATAGAAATATATATGTGAAAAGGTAAAAAATATTTAATTGTATTAACATTACTTATGAATAAAGAAATACTCTCCAAGTTGAATCATTCAATTTGGCCCTAAACTGAAGCCTTGGGCATGTATTTTTGTCTAGCAGGACAAAATTTCCTTGTTTCACAAAAATGCACACCCAAACTTCATTTCCTAACCAATATGATTTATTCAAATTTTCAATGTTTTATTTTACTATTTTACACACTTTTACATTTTTATATCTTTACTAACTAGTAGAATAGTAACAAATTTGTTAATTTTATTAGGGCTAGATGTATTTGTTGTAGATAACTACATTTTAAAACATTTTCAACATTTTCACATTGCGTTCACCCCAAATCATCTTAAGCAATTATGTAGTGAGATAGTTAGCAATAACAATGCAATGGAGAAATCATAGGTCTGTCATGTTACCTCTATCATAGGGCTCAACATATCTTCTTCATATATCTGTCATAATCTTTACTCATGTTACAATTTGGAGTATTCCTGAACAAAATTAATATATATGTGAAAATTTTAAAATATTTAATTGTGTTATTGTTACTTACGAGTAAATAAATACTCTCCAAGCTGAATTATTCAATTTGGCCTTGAAATGAAGGTTGGGTGTGTATTTTTGTGATTCGAGCCAAAATTGCCATGCTTCACTAAAATGCATGCCCATGCTTCATTTCTTCAGAAATTCAAGATTGATTCAAGTTGCAAATTGTTTATTTTAATATTTTACACACTTTTACATTGTTATATATTTACTAAGTAGTGAGTAATAATAATGCTAATTATTTTGTGGCCAGATGTATCTATTGTTGATAATTTCATTTTAAAACATTTTCAACATTTTCACATTGCATCCACCACATACCATCATAATAAATTATGTAGAGAGAACATTAGCCATAACAATGCAGCGTAACAATCATAGGTCTGTCGTGATATATTTTTCATAAGGATTATCAAATCTCCATATCACTATCATAATATTTTCTCATATCACATATAAGAAGTCACAAAGAGGCCATTGTCATACACAAGAACTGAGGCCCATTATGGAATTACTGCACCACAATACTAAGATATAATTTTTTATTTTTTATTTTTTTTTTCAGAAGAAAAAAACGCTGTTATATATTAATATAAAACAGTACATAGTCCAATATATCTCAAGCATGTATAAAGATACAACGAGAATAAACAACCATAGGCAACCTTGTGAAGGCTGCATCAACATAGAACGTACCCGTTCATACAAAATGCTCAGCTATGAGAGCGAGCAGACAAAGGTGATGGAGAGATAATGACAGATAGCAAACGAAAAATAAACCTATGACATGAAAGAAAGATAAAATGATAATGCACAGGATTAGTCCGATATATATGATTGAAATCATGCCATGTATAATGCCTTACAAAAGATGATATAAAATGCAAATGACTGTCCCGTGGCAGAGGGAGCGAGTCAAAAGTGCAAAATAGGCAGCATCTAATTATGCCAAGCAGATAAAAGAAACCGGCTCGCCTGACGGGGTGCATTCACGCCAGAAGAAGATATCACGCTCGCTTGAGAGATTAAACATCCACCTTACGTCAGTCACGCTCGCCTGAGAATGGAAAAATAGCATGATCAATGAGCACGAATGAAAGATATATATCAGATCTTATACACGCTCGCCTGAGGATGATATGTGTGATATATCAAAACCTGCAAAAAGATAATACTGTCGGAAAAGAAGTGGGAAAGACCAAAATGTCAAATATGAACCACATTATGGAATATCAATCTGTGTCTCCCAGTATATAAGACCATCTCGGAAAAGCTGAACCTGCATAGTGCCAAAATCAGAAAATAAACCCATCTTTGAGAGGCCATCTGCCCTAGTATTGTTGGGATAGATATAGCCCTGAATACGTATCTGCTCAATCACCTTGGTCAGGTCCTCTCCCAGCAAATCATAGAAATGGATATAAAATTCCGCGGGCCAGCCATCTGGCCCCGGACTTTTATCACATGCAAATGATTTTAGGACCAATTTAACTTCATTCCCAGTGATCACCTTATCCATATGTGCAATAGATGTATCATCAAAAAAACGAGGGATGTGTTCAAGCATCCACTCTTGGTCTACCATATTGGTATCATCCTTCTTGGCATAAAAGTTTGCAAAATATCGAATAGCCTCGTTTTGAATATCTTTGGAAGAGTATACAATGGATCCATCCGCAGATTTGATGCGCCAAATGGCATTTTTACTTCTCCGCTCATAAGCACATTTGTGAAAGAACTTAGTATTTCGATCCCCCTCTGCTAGCCACAGTGCCCTGCTCTTCAACCTCCATGTGGACTCTTCAATCCTTAATAATTCTCTTTTCCTATTGCCCAAGCATTTCAGACTCTCAAGTGTTTGTTCATCTGGGTATGTATGAGTAAAGGATTCAATAATAACCTCCATTTCAGCCTGAATCCGCCTGTACTCTGCTCTGTGTCTACACTTCTTCTCACGTTCCCAAGACTTGGTCATAGTCTTAATTTTCTGCATTTTGTGATGGAAGGAGTCCCATAACTCCGAATGCATAGGCTCGGGATCCTGTCTCCATATGTCCTCAACCAAACAGGTATACTCCGGGTCCTCTAACCATATCCTATTGAACTTGAAAGGATATCCCGAGCGCACAGGGAAATTATTGCATGAGAGAGAGATGGGGTAGTGGTCAGAAACATCAGAAACCATAACAAAGGATTTGGGTCCCCCTAAAATGTCAAAAATCGAATTTTTAACCACCACCCTATCCAATATTTTCCCAATGAAATTCACACCCGCTCTTCTATTGGTCCACGTAGGCATCAGCGGGTGCGGCCTAATGTCTATCAGCCCATGAGACAGGAAAATGTCGTTCAAATGGCCAGCCAAAGGGTCCATACGGGCCTTATTTCCCCATGCTTCATCAGCATTGAAAGTAGCATTGAAATCACCCATAATGATGAGGTTATGTAGATGAAAAATACCAGTCATCACCATCCTGTCCCAAAAAGACCTTCTATTCACATATGGTGCGTATAGATTAATAAAATTGAAAGTATGATCCATACCTCTGAGACGTCCATGCAACAAAATACCACCAAAAAAGCTGTAAGCTTTAAATGATGCAAAGGAGGGGTTCCACATGACCAGTAAACCCCCAGAACGTCCGCATGAATTTGTTGCAGCAACATGCCAATTCCTCTTGATTCTTAAAAACATATTAATAGCCTTAGTCCTATCAGACATAGTCTCCTGTGCAAAGAAAATGAACGGATTCATAGAGACCAGCATCTCCCGCAGGCAATGATATTTAGGGTCATCACCCAAACCCCTAATATTTAAAGATATGACTTGATTCATGGCGAAACCACAATAGGGTTACACGCTCTAAGTGCCCTGGAATTGTTTGCTGCCCCAAGATTGATGCGAATGGGAGTGTCCTTGATCCCGGCCCCGTCATCCATGAACAGAGAAATGGATTTAATTTTCTCCTTCTTCTTCCTGCCACAAGCGTCTTTTGCCTTTTTCTTAATGGATTTTAATGCATCGGATAAGGTAGGAGAATGCTTTGTTTTGGATGGAATAGGTTTGTCAAAAACCGTCAAAGCAGCGAGGTCCATGTTGGAATTTCTGAAAAGAAAATCAAGATCACTACCTATGGAATTTCTAGAGGAATCGGAAGGGTTTGTGGTCCCATTAAAGCCGGGAGTGTCATGTGGCGAGCCTGAGTATAACCCATCATCCTCACTATCATCAAGCAAACTACGGACATGATATAACGGTCCCCCACTCCCCATATCTCCCGGTCCCTGATCATCACAATCATTTACAGTACCGCGGCAATGTAAATTAGAAGGCTGCTTCCCAACAGAGCTATAAGATTTAAATAAAGGGGGATCAATGGACGAGGAGATATTCCCCTCCGGATGAATAGGAGCCATAGAGCTACATTGACCCAAATCCTTATAACTCATAGGTCGCTTCTCAGGGTTACGTACGTTTCCCGGAGAGGACAAGGATATAGCATTTTTAGTAGAAAAGGATGGGGCAGATGGAGCAAAAGATGGGCAAGATATCGGTCCATCAGGATCATTTTGAATGGAAAAGGAGGGGTCAATGTCATGCTGTGACTCAGGCTGGAGTACCCTATAAAGATTCTTAGATACAGATGGATGACTCACTATATTAGCAGGGACAACCAAATCAGGGAGCGATACATCATTATGTCCCTCCGCTGTGTTGTAAGCTTCTTCTTCAGAGGAAGAGTTAGTTCTAATACCTGAATTTAAGCCAGCCGTCGGCGCTTGAACATTGGGGTGACGACGTACTCTCTCTGAAGCGTTTCTAGACTGGTCCGCCCTTGCAATACGAAGTCTCATCGGGCAATGGTCTCTGAGATGGCCCGTTTTGTGGCAAATCAAGCACCTGAAGGGAATCCCCCAGAAGTCGATGCATTGTCTATGCCTTCTATCACTCCAAATGAGATCAATATCACCCGGGAGGCCACCGAAATAGTCAACCTCCACCAGAAGCCATGCAATCCTCTTGTCCGCCGCTCCCATAATGCTCGGATCTATATATTTTGTGGTCCCAATGGAATCCCCGATCGTTCGCAAGGCCTTTATGGTCCAAAATTCCAAAGGCAAGCTAGGCAATTTAACCCAAACCACTCTGTTACGTGGTGCCTCCAATACGGGATTAAACCCAATGTACCACGGTATAATTTGCATGAAGCTCCTTCCTCTTACCCAGGTACGTCCCATGATTTTAAAAACATCAGCCTGGTTCATGAAGTGTATACTGAACCACCCATTCATCAGCTTACTAACCTTTGGCGTGTAGCCAATTAAGGTATTCCATTTCTGGTGTATCCATGAAGCAGTATCAAAATCGTCCCTATCTGGAAATACCCACCTCCCAACAACAGCCCGCCTCTGTAGCCTTGCCACCCTAGTGCACAAATCCTCGTAATCCAAATTAACCTCCTTAATGTCCATCCTATGTTTAAGGATGTTCTTTTTCCCTCTGCGAGCACCACAACCAGCTTTCCTGGAACTAAGCCTCCTATGTCGCAAGATACAATTTGCCTCAGATTCCTCAATAGAATGAAGTCCCTGTTGAATAATAGCCACATCAGTGTCGAAATCGTCGTTGTGCGAAGCGGGAGAATAAGTCTGAATGCCCTCCCGCGGGTTCTTTTCTTTGGAAGCCTCCATGCAGGATGCGGGACACCTAAGCACCCAAGGACACCACTTGTTGTATATTTGTGTACCAGCGCCCAGAACTCTGACAACCAATCCAGAAGACCAGTGTTGGACTAGAAATCCAGCATGCTTGTCCGCCGCCACCTCTAATAGCATGAAATAAAATAAGCCACAATGGGAATCGTGGAAAAGCTCCAAAAGAGGATGTTTAGCTTCCCAAGAACCACTATATACAACGAAAAAATCTTGAACCCTCCTCTTGAGTTGACATAAAAAAAACTCTACTCCTCCTTTGACATTATTTTGTGATGTATCTAGATATAACTTCACATTATATCCATTTCAGATCTCTAATATAAATTAGTTGGATATTAGTTTGAATTTTGATTAGTTTAATTATATAAATTTAATTATTGATAAAATTAGATAACATTAATTTATCAAAACAATTTTTATTATGTTATTTTTAAAGTTGTTGAAATTAAAAAAATTATAAAATTATAAAATTAAATTATAATTTCATCTTTAATTATTAAATTTTTACTTTGATTTTTTTTGTAAGTTTAGCAGAGCCTTTCTATTTTCCATTAATCAAAAAAGAGAAAAGTAGGTTATAATGAATAACGCTGGAAACCAGGTCTATTGGCCACCTTAAAGAGTCATAGGCCATCCAAAATTCATAAAGTTTGACCCTAATACTGTTTGCTATATCCAATTTACTTTCCATTACATACAAGAACTTCAGAAATTAAATGCTACCTATAATATGCATGTCAAAATGATAAAAAAGAAAAGGATTTCATAAAACTCAATCATCAGATCGATCGATATGTGTCGAGTCCTTAAAATTGGAGCTAGACGTATCCACTTGATTCATACTTTTCAATTGGCACTTTTTGCGGCCTAGGAAGAAGTTATGGTGGTGTTGCAGAAGGTGGATTTCTTGGATATCCCTTCTCATTTAAGTTAAAATAGAGGCAGCTTTTGCGTCCCCTCCATTTTCCTGAACATTGACTATGGCATTTGCCAGTCTATATTTCAATGTCCAATAAGTATGGATAGACTATTGAAATAATGACAATCCACTTCTAGTATTACGTGGATCCCTCAGAAACTCCATTTCCTCCTCTTGTATTTCACCCTCCTCTTGTTGAAAATGCAGCAAGATGATGGAGCTTGGTGAAATGAAGTCGCCTTCACCAAGTGGGCCCGCAAGCTATTTTTGGAAAGTGAAAGGTCTGGTAAATGCCCATGCAATCAAGGGGTATGATGTGGTCTTCAGCAAAGGAAAGGCTTTCCTGCGCAGGAAGACCACTGGAGAGACCCGGAAGATAGGGGTTCGAACCAAAAACCTTTATCAGTTGCAAGTAGATGGCTGCGCAGCAATGGCATGCAAAGCAGGAGAAGTGGTGAGCCGAGATGATGAGGGCGAACTGTGGCACCGGAGATTGGGCCACCTTCACCATGGAGCTTTGAAGATCTTGCAACAGATTTCTACTGGGCTTCCTAAGGGCACCCTTGCGTAGTCAGATCAGTGCAAGGGGTGTACTTTAGGAAAGTTTGTGAAAGCCACCTTTCACGAGAAGGATAGTCGTGCCACGACGATCCTTGAGAGAGTTCACACAGACGTGTGTGGTCCTTTCTCAGTAGCTTCGACAGCAAAGCACAAGTACTACGTGATCTTTGTTGATGATTTATCTCGAAAGTGCTAGATCTTCTACATGCAAACGAAGAGCGATACATTCGGTAAGTTCTGTGAGTTTAAAGCACTGGACGATGTGGAATCGGAGAAGAAGCTGAAGGCTCTCAGGAGCGACAATGGTGGTGAATTCATCTTGGCTGAATTCAAGGACTTTTGCAGCGCAGAAGGGATTCGGAGAGAGCTCATCGCACCCCATAACCCACAGCAGAACGGGGTGGCTGAGCGGAAGAACAGAACTATTGTGGGTGCTGCATGGGCGATGTTGCATGATCAGGGCCTACCCCTTCACTTCTGGGCTGAGGCATGTAACGCAGCAGTATATGTGCAGAACTGTTGTCCTCACAAGATTCTTGGCATGAGTACACCAGAGGAGGCTTATTCTGGCAAGAGCCCTGACATTTCCCATTTGCGGATTTTTGGCTCTCCTGTCTACATGCATGTGACGAAGGATGCAAGGAAGAAGCTGGATCCAACAGCGGAGGTTGGAATATTTGTGGGGTACACTAATACACCACACAACTATAGGGTGTATGTGTCAGATAGTCGCAACACTGTTGTGCGACAGGATATTAAATTTTAGGAGGAGAAAGCCATGCAGTGTTCGCTTGAGAGGGAGCCACACTTGCATGCAGAGGAGGAGCTGTTAGCTCCCAAGGATGATTCTCCGGATGTGGATCATCCAGTATTTCATGATAGATCCAAACACATCGACATCAGGTACCATCATATCAGAGACTGTGTTCAGCGGAGGATCATGATGCTTTCATATATTCCCACGGAGGATCAGGATGCAGACATCTTGACGAAGGCGCTCACCAGAAGCAAATTCGAGTTTCATAGAGGCAGGGTATGGGTTGCAGATAATCCATATCTTGCTGAGAGGGAGTGTTAAAAATGCAGCGAGATGATGGAGCTTGGTGAAATGAAGTTGCCTTCACCAAGTGGGCCCGCAGGGTATTTTTGGCTCAAAGTCTATTTCTAGACTATGTCTATTTTTAGACATATGGATCATGGACCGGGAGCTGCAATATTCTATTCTTGGATGATTTGTCGAGTTGGTAAAAATAGATGGACCTCTATTTTTAGCATTTAGGTCTAAGTCTATTTTTAGACTGGCGGGCTAAAAATAGAACAGTTAAATATTATTTACCCTTAATAATATTTGGACTCTAAACCTCAGTTTACTCTCTTGGAGCACTTCAGTTTGACCCCCGGATGTGGGGCATGCATCTGCTAGAAGGATTTACACTTTTCCTATGGGTTAGTTGAGCCAATGCATGGTTGACTTCAGTTAGAGCTCAAGTGGCGGAGTTCGGTGGAGTTGATGCAACAGTGAATGGAGATGGTGTTCTGGTTAACTAACTTTGAACTAGTTGTATTTAGTTTAACTGGCTAATACACTAGAGATGAGTTGTGTAAATTAAATATTATTTAATTCACTCATTATGAACTCATTATTCAACTAAAGAACACATCAATTTAACTCAGTGCATGGACAGTTCAGTGGCGACAAGTGAAAGAGGTAGATGAAAGGGTTGAGATAGCTATCAATTGTGACATTAGTTGTGCATGAGATTTGCACCACACTTGGAGGAAATTACCAATGAGAATTTCGTAGTTGGAGCTAGTGAGATTCGAACTTGGATCTCTCATTAGACCAGCGTTGATTGCACAATAGAGGCAAGCAATTAGTGGATGAGTTTTGAACCTTTGACTTGTTCAAAACCAATCTAGTTTGTGTGTAGCTTTTTGAGATAGTACTGAGTACTTGTGACAAAGTTCATCACCCTATGACAAATAAATGTATTGAATTGTGCAACCCTATTGACACCTGGTTTCACCTCCATCTCAAGAAAGAACAAAGGGGAGAAAGGCAACAAGCCTCCGAAACCCTCCACCAATACAACCCCCACCAACACTGCCTCAACCCAGGGAAACGACTTTGAAGTTCTGAGCAATATTGACTCATTGGAGCACCCTATAGTCTCCCAGGCCCCCACTGATCAAGATCCGTCATTATTAAGTCAATATTTGATTACAACCAACGCCCCAAGCACAACCTCGGATTCAATCCACGCCCAGGCACCGCAACACAAACCATAATCCTCTCCCATTCAGATTAATACCAGCCACACCTCACTGCAAACTCCTCAATGCACAGAAATGAAAACAAAGCAGCGATCCTCAACCACTTCAAACAATCCTCTGGAGGAGATCCTAGGCGATCTAGATCTCCAAAAGGTCAATGAGCAATGGTTCAAACTGGGAGTCGATGCCATTCCCCAAGAACACTTGGAGAAGATAGAAATGGCATACCTGCAGCTGGAATACATCAACAAAAATGCAGCCAAAAGGCAATGGGGAAATAGCAACCAAACGGGCATTCAAGCCAACCTGGATTTGGATCAATACAAGCTACAAGGACCAGGAAGAAAAAGAGGGCGCAAATCCACAAGACACCAAATACAAGAACCAGGCAGACGCCTAATCAATGAAGGAAAAATCAGGGCCTTGGTCCTATCTGCTCCAAAGGTAGCTCAATGAAAATCACAACCTGGAACATCAGGGGGCTCAACGACACCACCAAAAGAAGGATCTTGAAAAATCGCTTATTCTCGCTACGCCCGGACATCATACTTCTTCAAGAATCAAAATGCTCTCCCAAAGGCACAGAGACACTCAAAAAACTTGTTTCCAACAGTGATCACTGTATAAGCATAGATGCTATCAGGCAAGCAGGAGGGTTACTCATGTTCTGGAACAAAATAAAATTCTTCTTGCAAAATGCTTTGTCCACCAAGCACTCGTTATCGAACATTTTCAACATGCCAGACTCAGGGCAATCGATCTGCATCACCAACGTGTATGGACCCCAACGAATCTAGGAAAAGCTGAAGATGCTACTAGACCTGGACGAAGTCAGGCAACACCATGGGGCAAACCACTGGATTTTAGGCGGAGACTACAACATGATCACCAATCTAGTAGGAAAAAAGGGAGGCTTACGAAGATTGGATAAGGACTCGGAAGCATTCAACACCTTTATTGTTGAATCCAAACTCATTGACATCTCCACAGTCAATGGTCTGCATACATGGAATAATAAGCAAGGACGAAACAATCAGATAGCATCAAGTCTCGATAGGTTCCTCATGTCGGAATCCATTCTGCTGCAAAATATCGACATGGAGGCCAGCATTCTGCCTATCAGAGGATCTGATCACTGGCCAGTGCATATTCACTTCACCAATTTGGATAAGCCCCACAACAGACAATTCAGATTTGAAGCCTTCTGGACAGAGCACCCATCATTCATGCAAAACATACAACGCTAGTGGACTCAAGCCACCATAAGGAGCGACAATATCATGTACATATTCCAGCAGAAGCTCAAAACAATAAAAATCAACCTCAAACGCTGGAACAAAAACACCTTTGGCGACATATTTCAAGCCAAAAAATAACTCGAGGAAAAAATGGCGAACCTCCAGCAATATTTGATCAAAGAAGGGCCCAATGATGAAAGAATAGCTCAAGAATCAAATCTGCAAAGGCAATGGGAAGAACGGTTAAAACAAGAAGCGCTGCTATGGAGGCAGAAGTCGAGGGTGCAATGGTTAAAACAAAGAGAACGCAACACTAGTTTCTTCCATAAGTCAACCATCCAGCATAGAGCACATAATCGCATCCTCTCCCTCAAAAACGCCGATGGCGATCAAGTTTATAAAAGGGAGCATATAGGATTTGAACTCAACTCTTTTTTCACTTCTCTTCTCAGCGATCCCATTCAAGATAGAACCCGAGCCATCAATGAAATTATCGCTGCCATTCCCAACTTAGTTATAGAGGAGCAAAACTCCCTCCTTCTAAGAGAATTCACTGAGCAGGAGATTGAAGAAACAATCTTCAACATGGCCTCGAACAAGGCTCCCAGACCAGACAGCTTTACAATCGAATTCTTTAAAGCTTGCTGGCCCATTATTAAGGCCGACCTTCTCAACCTAGTAAGGAACTTTCACAGAACCAAGAAATTTTTGCCTGCCATCAATGCCACATTCCTCACCTTAATTCCCAAATCAGATTAGGCTGACTCCCCCGACAAGTTTCGTCCCATAGCCCTTTGTAATGTCCTTTACAAAATCCTTTCCAAACTGATGGCTAGCAGACTTAAATCTGTCCTCCCCTCAATCATTTCTCAAGAACAAACTGGCTACGTTGAAGGTAGGCAGATCACTTACAGCATAATCCTCACTCAGGAAGTGTTGCATTCTCTCAAAACAAAAAGGACTCCAGGTATGCTTATCCAGCTTCACCTTTCAAAGGCCTTTGATAAAATCAACTGGCACTATATGAGAGCAATCCTCCAGGGTTATGGATTTAGTCAGCAATGGAAAAATTGGATAATGGAACTGGTCTCAGGTGCTTTCTTTTCAATGCTACTGAATGGAGGACCTCTTCAACCCTTCATTCCGTCCAGAGGTATAAGGCAAGGAGATCCCCTGTCTTCGTTTCTCTTTGTCATTATGGCAGAAGGGCTAGGAAGATCCTTAGCCAAGGCAAAACAACATAATCAACTCAAAGGCATCAAACCGGTACACCAAGGACACACAGTAACGCATCAACGATTCATAGATGATACAATGCTCATGGGCGCCCCCATAATGCAAGAAATTCGAACCATCATATTTTGTGGAAAACATGAGGTCACCTCTAACGATAGAAGAAGTTTTGGATTTTAAAGATCAAATAGAGGATGATGTCATTAGTAATTTCATTAATAAATCACAAACTGCATCTCACTTGCAATGTCACATGATTGAGGCAACATTCGACAATAAAGAAGAAGAAGATCCTTTTAAAGACATCCATGATCAAGCAATACCTACTACCTCTGTGAATAATACTAAGGTTGTAGAAATTGAACCAGGGAAAACCTTGAACATTAACAAGAATCTCACTGCTGAACAAGAAGAGAAATTGGTCCAATTATTACGAAAATACAAAGCAGCCTTTGCATGGGATTACCCCGATATGAAAGAAATTGACCCACAATTATGTACTCACCACATTTACATTGAAAAAGACGCAAGACCCATTCGTCAACCTCAAAAGAGACTAAATCCTCACCTTAAGGATGCTATGAAAGATGAATTACAAAAATGATTGGATGTCAATTTTATCTATCCAATATATGATAGCAAGTGGGTCTTCCCATTAGTGGTGGTACCTAAAAAGAATGGAAAGTGGAGGATATGTGTAGATTACCGTGAACTCAATAAAGCAACACAAAAAGACCACTTTCCTCTTCCTTTCATTGACCGGGGATTAGACACATTGGCAGGAAAGAAGTTCTTTTCATTTCTGGATGGCTTCAATGGATACAACCAAATTCAAATTGCCCCTAAAGACCAGGACAAGACTACTGTCGCCTGCCCATGGGGTACATTTGCCTACCGAGTCTTACCTTTTGGCCTATGCAACGCTCCTGCTACATTTCAAAGGGCAATTCTCAGCATGTTTGCAGACTTAATAAATGAAGGTCTTGAAGTATATATGGATGATTTCACTCCTTATGGGGATGATTTTGAACCTGCGTTGCAAAATCTAGAAAAGTATTGCAAAGATGTATAGACACTAGGCTTTGTTTAAGCAATGAAAAATGTCTTATGATGATGATTGAAGGAGTTATCTTAGGCCATTATATTTCAGCAGAAGGAATTCAAGTAGATCCAGCTAAAATTCAAATACTCTTGTTAATTCCTACACCTACTACACAGATAGAGGTACGTAGCTTTCTTGGATTTTCTAGTTATTATAGAAAATTTATAGAGCATTATTCTCGAATAGCTGCACCTTTATATGCGCTGACTGGGAATACTGATTTTGTTTGGACAAAAAAATGTGACAATGCTTTTAATGATTTGAAGAAGCTCGTTGCAACAACCCCTGTGATAAGGGGCCCAAATTGGAATTTACCATTCCAAATTTCATCTTACGCCTCAGACACAGCAATTGGAGCAGGCTGCAGTACTTGGGCAGGAGGAAGACAAAAAGCCATATGCAATTTACTACATTAGCAAAAATCTGACCCCTGCCGAATTAAACTATACTGTGACTGAGAAAGAATTTTTGGCTGTAGTTCACGCTATAAATAAATTTAGGCATTACATAATTGGGTATCCTGTAGTGCTTTACACAGATCACTCTGCCATTAAGTTTTTAGCAAATAAACCTGTTACGAATGGGAGAGTAACTAGATGGCTAATTTTACTGCAGGAATTTGACATCACGATCAAGGATCGACCGGGCAAAGAGAACCCTGTAGCTGACTTTCTGTCCAGGATGCCAAAGCCAATAGATGTAGAACCAGTTGAAGATCACTTCCTGGATGAGCATCTCTTCGCTGTTACCACCAGAACACCATGGTATGCTGATATAGCGAACTATTTTGCAATAGGTTAATTACCCAAACATCTATCCCTTAATGAACGAAAGCAAATAATACATCGTAGCACCCGTTTTTCATGGATAGGAGGTTACTTATTTCATACAGGTGTAGATATGCAAATAAGAAGATGTGTTAGGGACGATGAGGTATATGATATTTTGAAAGCGTACCATGACGGACAGTGTGGCGGACACTTTGCAGATCGTAGAAAAGCACATAAAGTCCTACGGACTGGCTATTATTGGTCTAATATCTTTAGAGACGCAAAAAAATTTGTGCAGGCCTGTGATAGCTGTCAAAGGGCTGGTCAACGTGGGCAGTCTGATGAAATGACCTTGAACCCTCAACTAGTGATTGAACCCTTCGAACGTTGGGCCCTTGACTTCGTTGGTCCTATTAGCCCTCCATCGAACCAGAAAACATATATCCTAGTTGCCACTGAATACGTTACTAAATGGGTTGAAGCATAGCCTCTTTCAAAAGCTACAGAGGATTCCGTGATACATTTTCTTTTCCAAATTTTCGTGCGGTATGGCCTCCCACGAGACATAATCACAGATGGGGGACCACAGTTTATAGGTAACAAATTGGCTGAAACATTACAGAATTACCATATTCAACGTAAAATTACAACTCCCTACCACCCACAGGCCAACGACCAAGTCAAAAGCACGAATAAGGTAATCAAATCTATACTGACAAAAACGGTTGCTTCACATAGGCGAGATTGGGCCTACAGACTACCAGAGGCATTGTGGGCGTATCGAACGACATGGAGACCTACCATAGGACATTCGCCATACCAGTTGGTATTTGGAAAAGAACCCATCTTTCCTATCGAATTTGAAATTCAGACATTACGAACAGCTCAAACGATAGGTCTGAATTTAGATGAAGCACAAGCAAAAAGACTGCAGCCACTGAATGAATTGGATGAAATCAAACTCTCTCCTCTTCAACGCACCGCATTAATCCAGCAATAGAGAGCAAAATGGCATGACGCCCACATTAAACAAAGGATCTTCCACGAAGGAGATTGGGCACTTCTATATGATTCTCGGTTTCAGGATTTCCCTGGAAAACTCCAGACTAGGTGGCTTGGACCCTACGAAATTTAGAAAGTGCATGATAACGACACTCTCACACTAGTCACCATTGACGGATATGGGCATTCCTTTAAGGTTAATGGCCATCGAGTTCGATTATATCGTAAGCTGCTTACCCGTGAATCCTTTTGCCAGCAGTGAAGGGAAGAATCCACCATTGAAATTCTTGCTGAAGGGGAGAATCCCTCTCCCGCGCCAGTTTGATAAATTGGTTTTTTTAATTTTTGTACATAATGCATTCTTTTTTTTTCTGTTTTTGGTTTCTGTTTTTGAAATTCGTTTCCTTGTTAATACTTCTTTATTTCGTTTGAATTTAGTTTCTTTAAAAACGAAAAATAATAAAAATTCTGTGTTTTTTTTGCGTTGTTGTTCCTTTCTAACGGAACAACACTTCTGCTGTTCCTTTTGAAATGAACAGCAGTTTCGCAGAGTGTTTTTGTTGTTCCTTTTAAAAGGAACAGCACCTTCGTAGGATTTTTTTGTCGTTCCTTTCGAATGGAACAACATTTTCGTGCAGTGTTTTTGTTGTTCCTTTCAAACGGAACAGCATGTCCGCAGAGCATTTCCTTGCTATTCCTTTTGAAAGGAATAGCAGTTTCGCAGATTATCTTTGCTGTTCCTTTTGAAAGGAACAGCAGTTTCGCAGATTATCTTTGTTGTTCCTTTTGAAAGGAATAGCAGTTTCGCAGAGTGTTTTTGTTGTTCCTTTTAAAAGGAACAACACCTTCGTAGGATTTTTTGCCGTTCCTTTCGAATGGAACAACAGTTTCGTGCAGTGTTTTTGTTGTTCCTTTCAAACGGAACAGCATGTCCGCAGAGAATTTCCTTGCTATTCCTTTTGAAAGGAACAACAGTTTCGTAGATTATCTTTGCTGTTCCTTTTGAAAGGAACAGCAGTTTCGCAGATTATCTTTGCTGTTCCTTTTGAAAGGAACAGCAATTTCGTAGATTATATTTGCTGTTCCTTTTAAAGGAACAGCAGTTTCACAGATTATCTTTGCTATTCCTTTTAAAGGAACAACACTTTTTGAACGATTGTTTTAAGTTTGTATTTAAAGCACGATTTTTTTGAACGATTGTTTTAAGTTTTCAATACAAAAATACAAAGAAAAAATAAAGCACTTCCTCAAGTATGTATGAAGGACAATGGTTCCATGGGTTACAAAACAACTCTGTCAAGGTTATGGACACTTGTGGGCAGCAGAGCTCTGTTAATGGTATTGAAGTCATAGTTATACAAATCAATAGTTATTTAACCCTCTTTCCTATAATTTTTATTGAATATCAAACGAAATGCATAAAATTCCTTAAGTTCTATCCCCGAACCATCACACATGAAAAATATTATAAATCGGACATATTACTTTAATGTGGTAAATAGCGCAATTACATTAATCTTTTGTTGTCCCTTCACTTCATACTTGAATTATTACAACGCGATTCCCTCATTATTACCGATTTTTCTTATGCATCGATTTCAGTAATTACTTAATTTGATTGAGTTTATCATGATTGCGCCTGTTTTTTCATTGCCGTCCTATTCCTGTTCCACACATCCCACCTTAATCGACGGTCGAGGTCGACCTTTCATTCGTTTGGGGGGCGGAAATATCTACATGAACATCAGAGAATTAGTAAAACTCTCAGACGAGAGTTTTTCCAACTCTCGTCCGAGAATTTCTCCAACTCCCGTCCGAGAGTTTGCCCGAGAGTTTTGTGACCACAACTCTCGGACGAGAAAATGAAAAACTCTCGTCCGAGAGAATTTTAACTCAGGTTAAACCCGACCAAACTCTTGTCCGAAATATTTAAAATTTCTCGGACGAGAACTTTGAAAACTCTCGGCCGAGAAATTTAGTTGACTTTTTTCTCGGCCGAGAAATTAAAAATTTCTCCCGAATTCTAACCATCCGCCAAAAACTGTTTCCCAAATCACAAGGATCAGATTTGAGTGCTTCTACAAGCACAAGTTCAGCAAGTGAAAGAGGAACCAGATTCAGAAGTCGGAATGAGATTTATGATCAAGAGGTAGAAAATGAAGGTATGAACTCTTTATTTGGATTATATTTTCATGTAGAGGATCCTATTCATTTTGAAGAAGCAGTGAAATATAAAAAATGGATAGATGTTATGGATGAAGATATAAATGCCATAGAAAATAAATAAGACATGGGAATTAGTTGATCTCCCAAAAGGTAAGGAAGTTATTGGATTAAAATGGGTCTACAAGACCAAAAGAAATGTTGAAGGTAAGATTGAAAGGCATAAAGCTAGACTTGTTGTCAAAGGCTGCAAGCAGCAACAAGGAAGAGATTATGAAGAAATATTTGCACCAGTTTCAAGAATGGAAACAGTAAGAGTAGTGTTGTCCATAACAACACAACACAAGTGGAAATTTTACCAAATGGGTGTGAAATCAACATTCCTAAATGGAGTATTGATGGAAGAGGTTTATGTTGAACAACCTCTGTACTATGAGAAGGAAGGCCAAGAGCACAAGGTATGCAGATTGAAGAAGGCTCTATATGGGCTGAAACAAGCACCAAGAGCATGGTACATTAAGATAAATGCCTATCTACTAGAAAATGGGTTTGAGAAATGTGAAGGAGAACCCACATTATACATCAAGGAGAAACATGGTAAGATGTTGATTGTTGTTTTGTATGTTGATGATGCGATCTTTATAGGTAATGATGCCTACCTCATTGAGAATTTTAAAACATTCATGAAGGATGAATTTGAGATGATTGATATGGGATTGTTGAGATACTTCTTAGGAATAGAAGTAGAGAAAAATGAAAACAAGATTTTTATTTCTCAAGTTAAATATGTAAAAGAAGTTTTGGAAAGATTTAACATGCAAGATTACAAGGCAGCAGTTGCTCCTACAGTGATGGGATTGAAACTGAGCAAAGAAGACAACAGCAAGGACTTTGATCCAAGTTTGTACAAAAGCATAGTTGGCAGCCTTAAGTATTTGACTGCAACTAGGTCAGATATTATGCATGTTGTGAGTTTAATTTCCAGATTTATGGAAAGGCCAAAGGAGGCACATTAGCAAGCAGAAAAAAGAATTCTGAGGTATGTGAAAGGAACAAAAAGGTATGGTATTTTATACACCGCTTCAGAAAATTCTGAATTGATTGGATATACTGACAGTGATTGGGCTGGAAGTATAGATGATAGGAAAAGCACCTTTGGATATTTTTTTCATATAGGTTCAGGAGCCATTTCATGGGCTTCTAAGAAACAACCAATTATAGCTTTATCTATAGCAGAGGCAGAGCATGTGGCAACTACAGCAACAACATGTCAAGCAGTTTTGATGAGGAGAATGTTGAGAAGTTTGTGTCATGAACAGGTAAAAGGCACAACACTTTATTGTGATAATAGCTAAACTATAGCTTTATCAAAGAATTAAGTGTTTCACCATTAGGGGAATTTTGAGGTTTAAAATGGGCATCCTAAGGAAATTATAAAATAATAGTGAAAATAATAAAATAATATTTGATTACATCATCAAATTTTAGAGGGAAAAAAATAAAAAACTACTTTTTCAACTCGTATTTTGAACTTATCTCCCTAAGGTTTTACTCAAAATTCAAGAAGAAATACTCATTGGATGAAAAATTTAATTCCCCATCCAAGGAGTACCCATGTTGCATACTTTTGATGGACTCTGCTGCACGGAAAATGAAAAATATATGAAAAATGTTATTGCAACCACATTTTTTCATGTATTTCTCATTTTCTGTGTAGTAGGGTCCATCAAAAGTATGCAACATGGGTAATCCTTGGATGAGGAATTAATTTTTTCATCCAACGAGTACTCCGCTCAAAATTTGAGTAAACCCTTAGGGAGATAAATTGAAAATACAAGTTGAAAAAGTAGTTTTATTATTTTATTATTTTTTAATCTTTTTACTTTTTTACTCCAAAAATGGTGAATCATCCCCCATGGTTGACATCATCATCTTGAATCCTATTGGTTCTCATAAATTTTATTTTGGTTGTGCATTTTTCTTTGGAGGCCCATTTTAGACCTCAAAATTCTCCTAATGAAGAGAACGAAACACATTGATGCCAAGTATCACTACATCATAGAGCTAGTGAACAATAGTGAAATTGTTTTGCAACATTGCAGAACTGAAGAACAATTTGCTGATATAATGACAAAACCTCTGGGGCAGAAAAGTTTTAATTATTTGAGAAAATGTATGGGTATGCAAGAAAATCCAACAGTTGAATTTAAGGGGGAGTGCTGAATATTAAATCCAACAGCGCAGAGCTAAAGGACAGAAGGACGCAACAACAACAGATAATTTTTTGGTTTGACTTACACACAACCGTGAAATTATTTTCTGATTTAAGTGAGCCTACAAGCCCAAAGTTTTGTTAAATTCCGTAGGCCTATTTCTACAGTGAGAACTGTGGCACCATCCCTCTAATTAAATCTCAGCATCAACCTGCATTAACACCACACCAACCACAGAGTGCAAAACACATTTCGCAACTTTCATCACTTACCTTTCCGCGCAGTCACAAGTTGTGTTGTTTCATTTGTGATGCGATATTGCCTCTATTGCATATCACATATCGCATATTTCATGTGCAAAATATTAAATTTATCACCCGGACCGTCCGCAGACCAAGTCATATAGATTGCGATGCGATAAGGCTCTGTCAAATACACTTGAAGATTGTTTGAATTCTATCGGTCTCCATCACCAACCAATAGAAATTTGATCGCATGGTTTGAGGTCCAGTCAACCTGGAGAAAATTGGATGTGATGATTTATGAAAAGGAGTTTTGACTCATTGCTTGAGATCCACGAAAAGCATTTTGTATTAATTTTTTAGATTTTAAGACTTTAAGTAAATGTTGTATTTGTTTTAATGTGACAACATAAGTTTCAATGAATTTTAAGTTTTAAAATTAGGAATACATAATATATATATATAAAATAGCAGCGTGTAGTATTTTTTTTAAAAGGACGGTGTGCATTGTAATGTAGAATATGCCCAAAGGCAAAAAACAATGTGCATATTTTTTTTTGAAAAAACAGAGAGAGAGAGACTCTATGTGTGAAGAGCACTATGTGCATTTTTAGACTGTGTAACTTTTTCCAGAAGGTATAAAACATAAGGACAGAGAGTGTGAAATAGAACGTTGTGTTTGTAGCAGCTTCTATTTTTTTTTATGAAAAGCCAGAACAACAATTTTGTGGCAGCACTGTAATAGTTTTTTTTTTTGGTTTAATGAAATAGTAGTTTTGTGCCATCTATGTCCAGAATTTTTACATTAAATCTTTGGGTTGAAGTTGAAGAATTTTTATTCCTTTGTTGTTTGGAATCATTCAGAAATTCCAACAATATGTATGCTTCCAAAACGTGGTGAACACAGGCATTAATGCAGATCAACCTACAAATGTAGATTAAGGTGGCATCGGAACAACTGGAGACATGCGGTAGGATGGATAAAGGGTTAACCAATATCAAATTGAAGAAACAGATGATTAATAGAGCACAAAAAAATAGCTTAGTAAGAACCGGTCATTTACCATAATAGGTTCATAGCAAAGTGTCACCGGCCGAGGAATTGTACCTAGAAATGGTTGTGTAGATATTATTGAAATAGGTTTTGTTGGCGGTTTCACTCAACCAAATCATAGAGTGTATACAACGCTCATCTTCCTTGCATCTTCCTTGCTTCCCTAAACCCTATGGAGTTTGAGATGATTCATTTGACCAAGCAAGATCTAAGCAAGTAGTATAGGTATGCGTAAAAGCAAGAGAAAAGGAGGGAATGACAGCAGCAAAGCCAGGTTTGTAACTGTAACTGTAACTATAGATTGAATGAAATAGGTAACCATAAATGAATGCAAACATAAGTGGACTATTTACCGTGGATAAGTTGTATAATAAGAAATTAATGAATCAACTAAATCATCACCTGGGACCAGGTGTTGTATCCTCCACCTAGCCTGTGAACCATTGATATTGCTCAACTAATACACTCACCCTCGGTCCAGCTTGTTTTCCTGTCTCCCCCGAACAGGAGGAGTGTTGGGCCACGTATCAATACCGTTTTTGGATATTTCTTAATTAGACCAATAAATTAAGAATTTTCCTTAGCTGAATATAGAGAACAAAAAACTAGGAAACTAAATAATATATCGATCTTGCATGCATACCTGCTTGTTTAATTACCTTTCATATGAACTATGACTAGTAGAAATGGTCCCAAAGGAAAATTCTTCACTTCAGTCAAAATCACATAAAATTTGAAAATACATTCATCTTTGGATTTACCGAAGAAATAGATAGCACCAGTACAAACACATACAAGATTCAAATAATTTGAATTCAAAATATTATGATTTACTCTATTGTTGGGTAAACTGCTTCCTCTGCGGGTGGTGGTAGTTACACTACGAGGTAAAAAACTTTCTCAAGGAGCTCTGTAATAAACCATGCCTATGTGGCCTCAACTTAATATGGATATGAAATAAAGGACTATGGGCCTCTCATTATCCTACAGTCCCTGGTCAAACAGGTTGTCCAACAAGTTGTCCAATTGGTTCAACTTCCTATACAACCATGCTTAAATGTTGTCCCCTGAATGAGGTGAAATGCATAAAATCTCATTGTCTTGTCCGATTTTGGATGGCCTAAAGTTTCTTTTACTGCTATCTTCCATGCTTCTGATGCTTCCTTTGGAACGACGAAAACTAGAAGCATGTATATAAAGAGAAGGAATGCAAGTTATGCAGAGTTTGAAAGGGCTATTTGAATTACAAGTTTATAGGTTCAGGAAAATCAAGTTATCTAGAGTTTGATAACTACGCAGGGTTTGAAAGCAACAAAAGTAAGTCTAAAATACTGGGCAAAAAATGGATAGAGAAGCAAGCAAGAGAAAAAGAGGTGCAGTGGAAAATCTATAGAAACAGCAGGAAAGAAGAAGAAACTTGGAGGCTCAAGTCCAGACAGATATGGATGCAAGCTGGAGACAAGAACACCTCTTTCTTCCACAACTTAGCAAAAACAAGATTGATAAAGAACAATATTGAAAAAATTACAGGAGGAGAGGGACAAGAGTTAAAAGGGCAAGAAGAAATAAAAAATGAGGCCTTTAACCATTTCAAAAAACTCCTCACAGCTCCAGATAGCCTCGCAAACCCTGAAGAGTTCTTGAGGCATATCCCAAGAATCATTGACAAAAGCATTAATACCTCTCTCACAAAGGAAGTGATGGATGAAGAAGTAAAGACAAAAGTCTGGCCTTTGTAACCAGACAAGGCTATGGGACCGGATGGCTTTCCCATAGCCTTTTACAGAACCTTTTGGCATATCATAAAAAAGAATCTGTTGAAAATGATAAAATATGTAATGAGGAAAAGGAAGATTGGAGGGTACACCAACTCAACCCTTTTGGCCTTAATACCCAAATACCCCTGACCAACCTCTCTCAGTCGCTTCAGGCCCATATCCCTCTATAACAATTCATACAAAATAATTTCCAAAATCATAGCTGGTAGGCTAAAACCTCTTCTCCCCTCCCTGATCACTAAAACCCAAGGGGGATTTGTTCCCAATAGGAAGATTGTGGACAACATCATCTTAGTTCAAGAAGCCATCCATACTAGTCTCACCAATAATGACAAAGGCTTCATCCTAAAAATGGATATGGAAAATGCCTTTGATAGAGTAAACCTATCTTTTCTTACTGTTATGTTAAAAACCTTTGGTTTCTCAGATGAATTTGTAGAACAAATACAAGCTTGCACAGTGGGTCCTTGGATAGCTCCTCTTATAAATGGGAGGCCTTGCAACTTCTTCCAAAGCTCAAGAGGATTAAGGTATGGCTTCCCCCTATCTCTTTTCCTATATATCATAATGGTAGACTCTCTCATTAGGAATTTGGAAAACTGTAGAAGAAACTCTACATTAATAGGTCTCTCCATAAGCAAAGGAACCAAAAGAATAAATCACTCTCTGTTTGCAGATGGCACTCTTCTCCTGGGTGGTGCCTCTTGCATAGTGGCAAGAAGATTCAAAGCTATCTTGGAAAGCTTCTTGGAGGTCTTCGGAGGATTGGTAAACAATGGAAAAAGCTGTTTATATAGCTGGAACATGATGCAGGGGCATTAGGCTCAAGACAATACTTTGTATATAAATAAACATAAGGGGGGTCTCATGTTTTTTATTTCCTATGTAATTATTCATATTTGAGTGATTTTAGTTAAATGTGGAGAGAATTGTAACTGCCCTCGAATGATTAGTGAGCGTATGAAGATATAGTCAGTTTAGTTTAGTTAAGATTTAGTCTAAAGTTAGGAAATTGGGAATTTGAAGAGTTTTGTTGAGCTGTTAGAGGAGTTGAGTCGATTCAGTGTTTTCTTGTATAAATGTGGGCCAAAAAGGCATTAGTAAGGAGACCTGCATAGTCCTGAAGACCTGCATAGAGCTGCATAGAATTAGAAATCCAGAGAGGCAGAGTAGGAGAATAGGAGGCCATTAATTTTGAAGATCTGGCCGAGGACCAAAAGATTGTAAGAAATTTCATTTATATGAAGAATATGTTTAGTCTTATATGTGCATTGATTAATTCATGAATGGTTGAATTCCTGTGTTTAGGATTTGATGTATATATGGCATGCGTGAGAATGTTTTGTACCTCTGTAGTTAACTGTGTGAATGGAATTATGATATTTGGGGGTAATGGCATTTCTGCACGCCTTTGATAGGAAAAGGGAAAACTGTGGTTGATTATTGGGAATCTAGCCTGTGTGGCCAATTTCATGGTAGATAGAGGATATCTATTGTGCCAGGGAAGAAACTTTGTGATTTGGTTAAGATTCTGCCTCTATATTCTGTGATGAGAGCCACTGTCAATGTATTGATTCAATTCATGATACAATTGTATGGGAGATGTGCAGAATGAGTCTCTGTATATAGGTTTAATTGAAATCCTGTTTAATGAGAGGGTGATTATACCCTTGAAGCCTGTTGAGGCAGAAATACACAGTGGAGCAGATAAGACCAAGCCTGTATTGACGTTGGAGGAGAGAATGTCAATAAACCCTGCAGCCGGAGTGCAAGTCTTTGACTGAAGAAATAAAGGTTGGCATATGAAAGGGTGAAGTTAAAATAGACTGAAGGGAGGCAGAATTCAACAAGCGAAAGAATGGAACCTTGATCTGGAACTAAGCGGAACCACGAGGAGAGAAAACAGTGAAAGTGGTTCGGAGGTAGATACCAGTGGTATCGGGCAATCAAAAGGGTGGTAAGTGGTATTTAGGAAAAGAACGTGATATGGGTCTCTACCCAACATGTGGCAATGAGTGGTTTTGTAATACCATTTACATCGCGCAACTTTTGAGTATTAACCCTCATGCTTCTTAATAACGCGATATCCATCGACAATCGTCCATCTGAGTTTTGGAGCGCGACAAATACTGGGCCGTCGGATCCATTCGGTGGTTAGTGAAATGTAAGGGCGCTGGGTCCTAGCCGAAAGGTGTGTTGAATGGTCGGGGTTTAATATGAAATGAAAAGTTGACATGTAGTGTTAATGGTTGGTGCTAACCATTGTTAATCTAATGTAACAGTTAGCATGAGGGACCAACCCTTCGCGATGGCATATTGATTTGCAATTAAATAAGTTAAAATTTGAACAGGGGTGATAAGTGCCAAACCTTATAAGGGCTCGTATTTACAATTGCACATGAAAGATATTTAATGTGTGATAGTTTATACCAAGGGTGAAAAGTTATATTATTGAAATGTTGTGGCCGGGTATTATCCTATGAATTTCAAGGTATATGGTTTTATAAACATAGAAGAAAAGGCAAGGGACGAGTTCCACATGAGTTGTATTGTTGGGTTATCATATGGTTTAACCATGGAATTTAAATAGGTAGAGTTCTGCATGTGAAGTTGAGTAGTGGCTGTAGAAAAGGGGTATATTATAGGCATTTTGGGTTTTTATAACCTTAGAAGAAAAATCCTTCACACTGTAATTTTGGGTTGTGGTGAGTAAGTTTATAGCATAAGAGAGCTTTGAATAAAGATCTCAAATCTTAGATTTGAGATATTAAAGATCCAGATTATTTATTTAAATTGCCAGCTCAGGAAAAATAATTTTGTGAGTTTGCCCAGATTGGTTGAGTTTTATTAGGTTGAACATGTAGGCATGCCATCAGAACACCCCCATAAGGACCCTGCAGAAAATGTCACAAATTCTGAAAATTCCCTTCGAAAATAGCTGGGACCATTTTCAATATCTAGGGCTGCCAATAAGTAAGAAAAAACATGAAGAACGAAATATGGAGTAAGTTTTCAGAAAAAATGAAAGTGAAAATCTAGGCTTGGGGAATGCTTTGGTTAAACCAAGCTGGAAAAATTACGCTCATAAAGTCCATATTGGCAGCTCTGCCTCTGTACCAATTTTCTCTTATTTCAGCTCCTACAAGCATTGATAAACAAATAGAATTAATAATAAGAATTTTTCTCTGGCAGGGAGGGAAAACATAAAAGAAAAAATTCAGTTTGATGAATAGGAAACAAGTGACAACCTCATACAAAAGTGGGGGTCTTGCCATAAAACTCCCAGGACTAATGAACATATCACTGGGGAGAAAAATAACATGGAGCTTCTTAACTGGGGAAAATTCATGGTAGAAAGCTTCCCTTGAGGCCAAATACCTCAATGGACCAATAAATTCGATTCTGGATAAGACCCCTCCGACAAGGCCATGTACCAAGATATGGAAAGCAATCATCAATGCAACTTAACTAATAAAAGATCACATCATAGTGAAACTAGGAAATGGGGAGCAAACAAGCATCTGGGAAGACAACATAATGGGAAATCCCCCTTTGGGAAGCAACCCAATACTGAAATAATTAAAAGAATGGATGAAAAAGGAGGGTCTTCACAAGTTAAAAGACATTTCCAACTGGGAGAAGGATGGAGACTAGAAGAAATGGACCAATCCAAAGCTTCCAAGTGATCTCACAGACCAATGGAACCAATTGACAACTCTCTTGGCAGGAGCAACCCTGATACACAAAAATATAAAGGATGTATATATATGGGAACCAACAGGAGGAGACTACACCATCAGAACAGGATACCAAAAACTTCATGAGAATCAAAATCAACAAGATTGGAAATACTGGAGATTAGCATGGAAGGTTGAATCTCTCCCTAAAATAAAAATCTTCATGTGGACTTTACTTCACAACAAATATCTAACTGCAGAGATTCTAAAGAGAAGAGGAGTATACAGACCATCTCAATGTCCACTATGCAGAAATGAGGAAGAAACAATCCAACATTTATTTCTGGACTTCTCCTTCACAAGAAAATTCTAGGAGGCAATGGTGATACCCATAGCAGCAAAAATGAACTATAATCTTCCTATAAACCATTTTATGAGTATGTGGAAAAGAAATTACCTACACCCTTTCAAAAATAAAGAAACAGTGAAGTGCCTTTGGAACAACATTCCCTCTTTCCTCTGCTGGCAATTATGGCTAGCAAGAAATGGAGCAATTTTCAAAGACAAAACCCCAAAATTAAACGCAATTACATCAAAAGCATGGGGATTGATGGTGGAATTTATCACAGCAAAAGGGGCCAATGGAATCAACCTGAGCCAACTCCAAGAAGAAGAAAGAAGCTGGATCAGTTTTGCAGCAAGCAAGATCAAATAGTCTCCTCAAACAAAAAATATGATGATGCATCAAAAATGGAAAATTAGAAAAATTGAAGAGGAATTCCAAGCCTAGGTAAAAACTCTAAACAAAGCATGTCTCTTCTTTGACGAAGCATCAAAAAAGAACACTGGAAAAGTAGGTACCCGAGGAATAATAATTTTGCAAAATCAAACTACTCAGATACTTTACAATTGATGACGAATAATAAAGCAGAGACTTATGGGCTTCTGTTAGGCCTCAAAATATTAAGAGAAAAAAAAATCAAAGAAGTTATTGTCTTCAGAGATTCAGCTATCATTATAAAGGAAATGGAAGGAAATTCCCTCCCACAAACTGCAGGCTTACACCAAATTCTGAGCAGAGCACAAAAAATAGCAAGTTAGATTGGCAACATTGAGTTTTTTCACATCTTGAGAAAGAATAAAAAGATGGCAGATGAGCAAGCAAATAAGGGAGTCCAACGAAATGATAGACAAGAAAAAATTGGTGGAACCATAACCCAAATTCATATTCCTTAACCTTCCCCCCTCCTGTCATGATGGAAAACAATCAAGTCACTTCAAATCAGTAATCCAATGATAGCATCAATATTCCTTTTGAATCCACAACCATGAAAAATGTCAAAATTGATATAACTCCAAAACTCTGCAATATTCTCCATATATTTGATAACAGTACTTCAAAATATCAGAGCAAGTTACATCCCATGAACTTCCTGTCCCCTTCCCCCTATCTATGCAATTATAAAAAACACATCAGCCAAACAACATATCAACTAAATCTCTCACCTTTGTATCTGCTTGTGGGTTCTGCTTTCTTTCCTGCACTTTCCTTTGTTATCTCTCAGATTTTCTGCTTTTGCCGATCCACCCTCACGTACAACACTTTACTTATCTCTCCAACCTACCTTAATCTTGGCTTTTATCTTTATCCCTCACGCACAACACTCTCCTTAATCTTAGCTTCTATCCACAACAAGCGCGCCTACCCTTGCTTTGTTCCTTTGTGTGCTGGGTTTGTCATCCTCCGCGGGCTGCGTGGCCTTGGCTCCCATACAATGCTATAAGCCTCCGGACAACAAGAAGACTGTATCAATCTCAAATATTTATGCAGGCAGAATAAGAGTAGCGCTACAGAGATTACCACCTGTGGGAGAGGAAGCCTTCACAGTGCATAGCATCAACAATGAAAAGACACAGATGGATCCTCTGGAGAATAGATATCATCCTTGTGAATTTTGTAAATCACATCGAATTGTGATAGAGAATCTCAAGAACCAGATCCAGCAGGATAAAGAAAAGTCAAAGGCAGAGATGGCCTATATGAGATCACAATGGAAGACATGTAATGAAGAAATAAGAACACTAAAGAACAATTGCAGCCATCTGAAGGGATCACTGAACTTCATCAAATAAGCAATGAGCAAAAAGTCAGATCAAGGGTCCACATCAATGGACCAAGGGAGCAGGCATCGAGGAAGTGAGAATACCGTCAACAAATAGCCCTTCAAATCTCTGACCATCCATGGATCTAGCTCTAAATTGCAACAATAATCATAGTCTATCATATTTTATTATGAAAGTCAAGTGTATTCTACTTTTATTTCAGTTTTTCAAATAGTACAGCTCCAATGTAACAGTGTCTAGCTCCAAAAGAAGGAAAGAAACATGTAAATCAAGCAGTATACCTCAAGAAAGAACCCCCCAAGCAGACTGCCCTCTATTTCAAACTTGGGGAATTTTGTAATGGAGAAGCATCTCTCCTCATCATCTTTTTGGAAATATAATACAATCGACATTGTGCGAAAAAAAATAACTACGCGGGGTTTGATAACTATGCAAGGTTTGATTTACTTATCAATTGGAGAAGCTATGTGATGTGGTGATAGTGGTTGTTGAAGAGGTGGCAAGAGGTTGCATGCAGATAATCATGTGGAAGGAAATGTCATTGAAAAGACATTGGCTACCATAAAAAAAAACATTGGATATGAAGAAAAGCTTCGATAGAAAATGGAGTGCAAGAGACTTTGGATATAAAGAAAAGTAGTGCAGGAGACTTTGGAGATAAGAAAAAATGTGGATAGCTTTGGATATAAAGAGAAATTTTGGATATAAAATGCAGCGAATCAGAAGAAACTTTAGGTATAAAACAAATTTCCCAACTTTCTAGCATTGGGAGAAGTGAAGTTCCCAATAAGAGGCCGAAGTATTTTCACACAAAAACTTTGGTTAAAATTTGAATGAATGGATTTTGTCAACATAGGCTTTGGTTAAATTATGTTAACGACTAAAAAAAATTAGTCAAAAAATCGTTTAATCCTCGATCAACGACCGAGTGATCGCTATAGTCCTGCGAAGCAGGGACTAATAAGTGAGGCTTTTACTTTTGACCATAATCTTGATAAATATTGTTTACTTTTACTTTGATAAGCATAAATTTATTTTTTATTATTTAAGTTATTTTTTTAACGCCTGATAATACTTTTGAGCATTTTAAAAGGATACATATATAGAAAATCAAATTAGAAACATGGCAATAATGTCTTTGTACACATCTAAATAGTCAATAAAATTCAATGTTAAAAAATTATTAAGAGTTTGGAAACATTTAAATTATATTTAAGAGTTGGTACATATATTGTTATCTAATAGTAGTCTTGATGTCTTTAAAACAATAAATATAAACAAAAAGGATTATCATTTTTAAGAGATAGAGAATCTTTTTACTTTGCAAATTTTTTTAACTAGAATCGAGACTTTTTCATCCATCTTTCTCATGTATCTTTGAACTTCATCAATACAAAGGAGAATTTGTTTTTGAGCCCGAAACTGCTCAACAAGAACTTTCCCTATTATTGTTTTCAATTTCTAGTAGATGTATATGATTTTCATATACCAACTCTATTTTCATATACCTTCCTTGAACCTCTTCATATCTACGTGCATTAGAAATAGAATTGCATTTTAACCTGGCTTCTTCTTCGGCCTAATTAATTTCTCTATGGATTTATAGGGGTATGATAATGACATAAATGGATATAGGACATTGATTTGGCTATTGGGAAAAAGGAATGGACGTAGCCAAAGGCCTTCTACTACCTAAATGGCCAAAATATTGGTGGATGCATGGCATTATAAAAAAAAATAACCAAGGGAAGATGAAAAAAATCACATGAAATTGTAGAGTAAAGGAGAGAAGAGTGCCTTGGATTGTAGTGGAGGTGGAGGGTGCTCCAACCATTTAGGAGACAGTGTGTCCTCAACTCCCTCAATGAAAAACCAACTGTGGCAACAACCAAAAGAAAGGGATGAAAACAAGAGAAGAACAACCCTCCAAGGGGTAAGAAACAAGCATATGAACTTGACAAAGACCACAAGAACCTCCAAATAAACTAGGATAGAGATAGTTAAAAAAAAGAAAAATAAAAAACCAAAAGTAAAGGGGGGAGAGTTCTAAGTCGAATGCAAGAGAGAACCCAAAAAATCAAAACCAGGGAAAGAGAGACCAAGAAGAAATAAATTGTCTCGCCACCTTGCTAACTAGAACCTTGTAATTAACCAAGAAACCCTGCGTCTAAACCTGGTAATTCCAACACTAACTTTCTTGAGATGAAATTTGGAACACAAAAGGAAAATCAACTCCCATATCAACCCTTGACTATTTAAATTCCACATAATCATAAAACCTGGTCAATTGAAGAGCAATAATTCACAAACTGGTGAGCTTTCCAAAATGTCTTTAATTGAAAATTTCAAATTATGAGTTTGTTCCCCGTCACAACCATGATTATGAGAACAAAACACTAAGTATAATGTTCGACTAAAGATCACACTAAGTAGGAGGGTGAATCTGTGTGGAATCAATTTTATCATTTCATAATTTTTTTATCAATGAACAATTATGTAGCAATGTATCATAATTATTTGAAACATATCAATAAATAGAACAATGCATCAAGGAGCCATCGATAAATCAACATTGTATCAAGTATCCATCACATCAAACACAAGAGGACACATGTTTTTTTTACGCGAAAAACCTTACAAGAGAAAACCACAAATTCTTCTTCATCCTCTTCAATTCATTACATAGATTTTCAAGCACTGATCTTCTAGAGTCACCCACTCCCAAGATATGTAAGCAACTACTTGCAGTAGGCTACAACAGTTTTGAGGCACCGACCTCAAAAATGTGCAAAAAACTACTCACTGTAGACTACAACCTAATCGAGGCACCAACCTTAGTGGAGGAACACACCTCCTTCATCTTCACATGGATTGCTTTTCTAATATTCCAAATTGGATCCACTTTCTCTTCAATTAAAATAAATCTTCAAAATGAAACAAATTGTTTTTTTCATACTATTATCAACAACCTGTCATAAATTTCCATACTCTGTTCCAACCTGTTCGTCAATATGGTCATATAACAATTTTCTTGGAACCTATTCTTGTAGAAAACCTAAAACCAAATGCAACCCGCTCACGAGCCTACAAAACACTTAATAATGAATATAATCATAAAAAATACATCATCAAGACTTTTCATGCCATTATCAATGTTCACCATTGAACCGTGATCATCATGCTTCTTTCAAAATCCAATTTGACTTAAAAATGAGCCCAAAAATGTTAAATTAAAAATGTTCTACAAAATGATATTTCCAAGGCACATTCTTCAAATTTCCCAATTCTCGACAATGTTATTGTAGAATCTCACTGGCGATCGTTTAAGTGTTCTACATCATGGAAAAAATCACCATGCCAATAACCTTTATATATTTAAAAAAATTGATTGGTCTTCACCATATTCAAACCTATGACGAACATTGTACAAACCAATCCACATAACCAACCAATTGAATGCACGAGTCATTACCTGTCACCTTATCACAAATATACATACCAGAATTAGGTATAAATACAAAAACAATTCATCCATCATTCACCCATATAACATGATATTAGCGCATGTTCCCTTTGAAATTGGCCATGTGACTTGAGCTTTTTACTCTATCCTATTTGATTACCCGTGTGACTATATCATGCGACCCTGGCCCTAGGGGTCCATGGTCACCTACATGATTACATCAACATGATGTCATCATGCCATGTGGCAATCCATAAGGGGTGCCACATGTCACCCTTTTTGGAATTTTCATTAGTCAAAATCTGCCAAGTGTATTTTCCATGTGGTGAGCCTTGGAGGTGCCACATCACCTTGCTGACATCACTCGGGTGATGTGTCAAGCCACATCATACCCTTGCCTACCATGTCATTTTCGTTGCCTAACCATTCCTTGCCACATCACCTGGGATTCCACATCATTTTCTTGAGCCAAATAGATTTTACTGTGTCATAATTGCCACATTATTTATTCAGGCCAATCACGGTGCACCACATGGAATTGCATGACTGGATCTCATGGGTGGGTGGTGCTTTGGATTAACTGGTGAACATGCAGATACAATGTTCATCGTTTAATGTGTCACATGTTTGTCTCATATGTTTAATTTGAGCAAAGATGATTGATGTTTAACACCATTAACTATCATGCATGTTTGGTCACTCAATCTTTGAACCATGGATCCACCCAAAAGTTGTGCATTAGTTAACGTGTTTGGGAATTCTAGGTTTGGCTCAATAGTTTTAGGCCCTTAACTACTACTCATTTTCAAATGGTCATAACTTCTCATTGGGGAGGATTTTTTTAGAGTGCGATATATCATTGGAAAGGTCTTTGAAAGGACTATCCTACCATGCTATTCATAGGATCATTCGGACATAATAAATATACCAAAAATTCAATAAACTTTGCAATTTTTTTACTTCTTTAGATGAGATAATGTAAGAGATCCATATTTCATACTGCTTCCTTAAGCATTCCCTTTGACATCAATGATACTTGTTGACATCAAGCATCCCCTTTGACATCAATGAAACTTCTTGTCATAAATGAAAACACTATGTGCAACATATAGGGATCAAAGAACCATTAACCTTCATTCATCACCTTATTTTTCAATACTTCTACATGTATATTTTCATTGTATTAACGCTAGGTGTGGTGGGTGGCTCAATGCCAACTTCCACTACCATATATATTATCACCTTTCATTACTCATAGTTGAGACCCCCCATAGGGAATCCATTGTTTGATTATGAAATTAGTGTAATCATATAATTTAAATAGTTAACAAATATCGATAGGATTTTTTATCCTAATATTTTTTTGTCCTAAGGAAAAATATAGCATATAACTTAAAACATTTGTGAGAACATGATTCCTTTTGTGTTAAAATATTTAAAACACATACACACAAATATTACTACCACTGGAGCATAACCAAGGGAAGATGAACATAATCACATGAAACTGTGGAAGGAAGGAGAGAAGAGATCCTTGGATTGTAGTGGAGGTGGAGGGTGCTTCAACCATTTAGGAATAAAATATGTCCTCCACTTAGTCAACAAAAAAACACCTATGGTAAAAACCAAAATAAAGGGGTGAAAAATAAAGAAGAAAAACACTTCAAGGGGTGAAAAATAAGCATATGACATTGATAGAGGCCACAAAGACCTCCAAGCTAAACCAGGAGAGAGATATTGAAAACAAGAATAATGAAAACCAAAAGGAAAGGGGGAGATAGTTCTAACTTGAATGTGAGAGAGAACCCAAAAAACTAAAACTAGGGAAAGGGAGACCAAGAAAAAATAAACAATCCCACCACCTTACTCACTAGAACCTTGTAATTCGCCATGAAACCTTGTGTCTAGGCCTACTTATGCCGACACTAATTTTCTTGAGGAAAATTTTGGAAGAAAAGAGGAAAATCACCTCTAATGTCAACCCTTGAGAATATAACTTCCATGTAAACCATAAAATTCAGTTAATTGAAGAAGCACTGTTACCGATGAAATAGGTAACCTGACCTCAAAATGGGAACTCTAGCCCAAAAAGACTCAAAAAACATGAAAAACACCCCAAAAACAAAAAAGTGTATTTCAGAACGCACTTGGTTTTTTTTTAAGGTCAAATTTCAACATTTTATAAAATTATGCTAAAAACAAAATTGTTTCTTGAAAAAAGGATTGAAAAAACACCCTCAAAACAAAACCAGTTGACGCTGGAATAACAAAAAAAAAAAATTGTCATATTTTTGACATTTTTAAAAATAGAAATAATATTTTTTAATTTTTAAAATTCAAACATTAAAGAAAACCTAAAACTTAAGAAAAATAAATAAATTTAAAAAATAAAAACATTTTAAAGCTTAAAATTTAAAAATATATAGGAATAAAAAAATTAAAAAAAAAAACCAAAATAAAAATAAAAATTCAAACATTAAAAAAAACCTAAAATTTAAGAAAAAAATCAAATAAAATAAATAAATAAATTAATTAAAGATTAAAATTTCAAAATATATAGAAATAAAAAAATAAAAATAAAAACAAAATAAAAATATTAAATTAAAAAGAAAAACAAGTTAAGAAAAGAAAGAAATTATAAAAAATAAAATACAGAAATTAAATTTAAAAAAGAAAAAGAAAATTTTTAATAAAAAAAAATAAAAAATTAAATTTAAAGAAATATATTAAATTTTAATACATTTAAAACTTAACCCAAAAAAAACAAACAAAACAAACCAACATTATTGAAATTAAAAGTAAAAAAATGAAAAATTTATTAAAAATAAAAAATGAAAAAAAATTACAATAAAAATATTAAATTTAAAAAAATATATATTAAAAAAGCAAATAGATTTTAAAAAATATATTAAGTTTAAATTATAAAAAATAAAATATATATATATATATATATATATATGAACTTAAATAAAAATATATATATTGGATTTTATTAAATTAAAAAAAATGTTAATATTAAAATAACAAATTAAATATATATATATATATATATATATATATATATATATATATATATATATATATATATATATATATATTAAATTTTAATAAATAAATGAATAAACAAATAAATTTTGAAATAAAAATTAAATTTTAAATATAAAGAAAAAAAAAACATTGTTAAAATAAAAAGTTAAAAAACTTTAAAAATCAATTAAAATTGAAAAATTGAAAAAAATAAATTAAAAAATATATATATTAAATAAAAAATAAAATAAAAAACAAATTAATTTGAAAATATTAAGTTTAACTTAAAAAAATCTAATTTTAAATACACAATTTTAATTGAAATAAAAAAAATATATAAAATTTTTATGTAATTAAAAAAATAATAATAAAAAAATTAAAAATTAAAAAAAAATATTAAATTCAAATAAATAAATAATTTTTTTAAAAAAATACTAAATTTTAAAAAATTAAATGAAAAAGCTAAACATAAAATTTAATAATAATAAAAAAATATGAAAAAATTAAATAAAAAATCAATTGAATAAAAAAAAAGAAATACAAAATTTAATAAAAATTATTAACAAAATTTAGAAAAAATAAAAAATAAAAACAAAAAAATGAATAAAATTAAAAATTAAACAAAAAAAAACAAAAAAAAAATTAAAAAAAATTAAATTTCAAATATATATTAAAAAAAAAAAATGAAAAAAATCAAATTGAAAAAAAATTTAAAAAAGAATTTTTTGATTGTGAGGCCGATTCTGAGAATCGCCCTCCATGCAGGGACTACTCAAAGCCGATTCTCAGTATTCGACCTCTCATGACACGAGGGCGATTTCTTGGAATCTACCCGAGGGCTTATCCTCTTAATCGGCCCTGCCATGGAGGGCGATTCTAACCCGGCCTCCCACTAAAAAAAAAATGAGGGCTGCTGACTTATACACACCACGATCAAAAAATTCTTTTTAATTTTTAATATTTTTTTTTATTTTATTTTTTTTAAATTTAAAAAATTTAAAAATTTTTTTTTTTTAAATTCAAATTTTTTATTTTAAATTTATTTTATTTTTTTAATTTAATATTTTAGATTAATTATTTTTTAAAATTTAAAATTTATTCATTAAATTTATTAGATTTTAATTTAATTTAAATTTTTTTTTTTTTTTTTTAGTTTATTTGGTTTTTCATTTTTAAAATTTATAAATAGTTTCATTTTAAAAAAACAACAAATTTATGGATATTTGTTTTTTAATTATTTTCACGCGGTTTTTTTCATTTTTTTTGTTTTTTAATGATAGTTTTTTTTATTATAATTCTTTTCTTTTAATTTTCTTTTTCAATTTTAAATTTTGTTTTTTTTTTTAAATTTGTTTTTTTGGTTAATTTTCAAATTTGTATTTTTGTTTTCTTATTATTATTATTTTTTTAATTTAATTTTTTAAATTTAATTTTTTCTTTCTTGTATTTTATTTTTTTTTATCTAAATTTTAATTTTGTAATTTAAATTATTTTTAAATTTTCTATTTAATTTTTTTTTAATTATATGGATTTTTTTAATAACTTAGAAGAAAATGTTTTTGATGTTTTTTTTTTTTGGTTGTTAATTTTTGTTTTTTTCTTTAAATTATGTGTTTTTTTTAAAATTTTGTCATTTCTTTTGATATAATTTTCGGTTTTTTTTTTTTTTTTTTTCTTTTCTTTGTTTAAATTTTTTATTTTTACAAGTTAATTTTGTTTTTTTTACATTTTTATTGGTTTTTTTATTGTTTTTATATATATTTTTTTATCTAAGTTTTGTGTTTTATTACCAACATGAAAATCACCACTCTAAAATAAAGATTGGTGCTGCATCAATACGTTTCAAAATTAGCATGAAAATCACCGCTCCTAGAAAAAAATGTTGATGCTGCATCAATACGTTTCAAAATTAGCATGAAAATCACTAACATTTTAAAACTAATATTCATACTTCATAAATAAAAATATTAGAATGTTAAAAATGTGCTCAAAAAAAAAAAAAGATGATTCTGCATCACCACTTTTCAAAATCGGATGCTTTTTATGCTACCAAAAAAAAGTAGGTAACAGTGCGGTTACCTATTTCATCGGTAACAGTAGAGAAGTAATTATCAAATGAATGAACTCTCCAAATTGTCTTTAACTGAGAATTCTCATTTGTAAGTATGAACACTTTGTCCAACCATTATTACGAGGACATAACATTAAATACAGGCATCAAAGAACCAATGTTCAAGGGTCGCCAAACTAGTAAACCATGCACCTTCATTCATCACCTCGTGTTTCAATGCTTTTGCATGTAGCTTTTCATTATGTTTTGGGTGGGTTGATGCAAGCTTCGACTACCATATATATTTTAACCTTTCATTACTTTGACTTGGAATGCCCGTAAGGAATCCATTATTTAAGTATTAAATTAATATAGCCATATAATTTAAATAGGTGATGAATGTTGATAGGCTTTTTGATTGTATGGTTTCTTTTGTCATAACGCAAAAGATGATAATAGAGACCTTGAAAACAACTTTAAAAACATGATTCACTTTATGTTAAAAATATTTAAAACACCTTTATAGCCAGAGAAGCACGCTTAATGTATTTCATAAGTTCATAGGCACAAGTTACAAACACTCCAATGTCATTTCAAAAACCCACATGTATAAGCCTAAACATCCAAAATTTATTTCATGAATACTAACACTGTTATTATAATTTAATAGTAGTATTTGATCAATGTGAAAAATAAATAAGTTTATATTGAATTTATTTTTAAGAAACCTATTTAATTTCTAATTAAAAAAAGACGATAATAATAATAATATAATTTTAAGGATATTGTTAAGCTAAATACTAAATTAATGTATAAAATCGATTATTTATAAAATCAAACATTCATCTCCAGATGCGGGTGCCTGATACGTTTCGTATAGGCGGCCACCTGGCTCATCGACGCAGGGGCACCCGGCTGAACATCATGGAGGCACATTCACTCCAGTGTGTGCAAACCTTAAATAAGGTTGATAGGGGAGGACGTCGGCACTTCGTGACATTCACTTCCCCTCCCTCGACCTTCACTCCTGCTAGCTGGTCATTAATGGCGGATGGAATTGACGATTTCCATATCAATTGTCATTTATCCTTCCATGCAGCTCTTCTTTGTCACGCCTCCTTCGCTTGTTTCTTTGCTAATCATCTAGCTCCGTTTGTGCATTCGACCTCTACTCAGCAAGTTCTACTCTCTGCTGTGACTATGCCGCATCGCCATCGAATGCACTGCCATCGTGGAGGTGGCAGAGGCCCCCCCTCTCGCATTTCTGCCTCTGGTTCGTCTGCGCGCACTCTGTCCCTCCCAGTTTCCCTTGACGACCCAGAGGTTTCCGACCCTATCTCTCCCTCCCCGACTCTCTCTTCCCAACTTCTGGTTCATCTCCCATAAGTGCAACACCATAACATTGGCTCTAGAGGCAGAAAGAGGCCTCGCAAGTCTACAATCTTGTGCTCCCCTTCCCCTCTACCCCAAAAATCCGCTGGTCTCCCTGTCAAAAACTCGGAGGACGACTCGGATGGCGACTAGAGCTTCCCTTTGGATGGCACCTAGAAAAAAGAGGCAACTGCAGACATCATGGCTCACACAACAATTTCCAAGCAGCCCAAGATGGTCTCCTATTCGACTTCGGAGCCCGACCCCCATCTCACAAAGGAGGACATAGAGACCCTATCTGAATACGATTGCTTCGTGATTGAGGAAAATCCACATCATGTGGACAATGATGCACAGAATTGATAGATGTAGCTCCTTGGCTCTCTTATATCTCAGTTTACATAAGGCCATCTACGTTTTTTGCGCCAATTTTTTCTTCTTCTTGCAAACTTTGTTACTCCTGGACACATTAATCGCTGGTTTCCCCTTGAAGGGCAACCCAATTTTTTTTTTTTTGAACAGTTTTTATCGAATAGAGGTTGGGTAGTTGAGGTTGGGCAGTTCAGCAACCACCTGTCATGACGCTCGCTTTGTATTTTTGTACATTTTAATAGAAATAATCCTAATTAAAAATAAAAAATAAAAAATTCACATCTTATTAAAATTTATATAAAGTGCAAAGGTCTAACCTAATATTTAAGCCCATAACATAATTTAAAAAGCGTCTCTTTTTAACCATTCACTCCACACAAATTTAAACCCATAACTTTTTTAACAATTCACCTCACACAAATTTAAAGGAATAGTTTAAAAAAATGGAGATTCAGTTGACAAATGAAAATATAAGTTATAGCTGTCAAACTTAAAGATTTTAGGTGCTCCAAAGATTTTTGATGATGCTAAATCCATTCCACCATTAAAAAAAAACCATTCAAACAGTTTAGCATTCTAATTTTTAAAAATTATTTTAACCTAATTCCAACCCAAAAGAAAACTAAACTACCACCATGTTATTTCGTGTAGACGATGCCAAATTTAAATCCATAAAAATAAACAAATATATTTAACCAATCAGACCCACACCAACCTTTTTTATTATTATTTATTATACGAAATACACGCAAAACTCCATTAACAGAATTTGCTCGCATTTCATCATTCATCACATTAGTAAATAGAACTTAAGAATAACCATCAGATTATGATATTCTCCTCATCTTTTAAGCAAAGCAAGGGAGACAAGGTATTCTTAGCCAACGCTGGAATTTGGAACTCACACATCAATCAATTTATCCCCACTAATTTCTCTCTTCCTCCCTTTGGATCAATACTGGTGGCTTTTGAGTCATCGGTTTGTGTATTGAATTTCTTATAAATGTCTTGCTTGTAGAATTGCCTGGTCCTATACGCCAGAACACCTGCAATGGCCGAACCAACGATGCTAACTGCTGCCATTATGAAAAACGTTATCTCAAAGCATGGCTTCCCAACGCACACCTTCTCAGCTGAATCAACTGGAACACCACTAGATGACATTTCAAGCTTTGCTCGCCTATCGTAGAAGTATCCTGCTACCCTAACAGAGAACAAGTAGGCTCCCAAAGGGTTGGCACTTGCTCCAATATTATTTAAAGTTGCAAAGTGGCGAAGCCCAAAGAGTTCGGAGATGATAGAGAACAGGAGAGGCCACTGTGCACCGAAGCACATGCCAGTGAGAATGGAGGCCATGTAAAGGGATCTAGGGAGGGCAGAAGCAATGAGGAGATTACCCATGGATGCAATTAACAAGACAATGCTCAGCAAAAAGGGCCTAGGAATTGAATACTTGTGCAAAAGTATTTCAGAGATGAAGCCTGCCCCAACTCTTCCTAAGAAGTTCCAGATGCTCAAAAGTGAAACGAAAGTGCTTATACTTAGAGAAGAGTATCGCAAGGATTTTCCAATCTGCCCCATGTTGTCAATTGCGGTAATTGTTGATCCCAATCCACATGTTGTTGCTAGGAAAAGTATCCAAAAGTCTAAGCTCATTAGTGCTTGAGAAATTGTATGGTCTTCCCCTCTTTGAGGCCATTTGTCTTTTAATTTTTGATGGTCCAGTACTTGGTTGCTGCTCTCTACCGATATTCCTTCATTTACAACTAATGATTTCTCAAGGGAGGCAGAGATGATATCCTCGCAGGTGCTTTGCAGTTCAATATTAGACTTCCCTCGATCTGAGAATCCATCATTGAACTGATCCCCTTGAACAACGTTGTCTGACTTTTGAAGCTCTGAGCGCATGACTGTTAACGATGGCAAGAAAATGATGAAAATTGTTATTGCAGCAAACAACTGAATCACAGCCCTTGGTATAACCAGCAAGTTTTCCAGCAAAATAAAAACCATAAGCAACCCAGCCAGCACCAGGGCCATGCCAAGAAAAACATGAAAATTCTTAGTCTCGTTCTTCTCTTTGGGAGCCTGATCCATAGGCCTAATGATGGGCATCAGTACAAGCGCTACAGCAGTGGGAAGAGTAGCAGCCATGATTATGAGAAAACTGGGTTCATCGTTCTTACTAACAGCCCTGTAGATCTGAGTAATAATAGCACCACTCAGACCTACAAGTCCCTTGAGCAACCCAATGACAAGTCCTCTTCGTCTAGGGAAATTCTTGACACAAGTCACAATCACTCCCGTATTCACAAATGTCATGGAGCTCCCCCCTATGCACTGATACATAAACATCTGCCACACCGCAGGCTTTGCAAGTCTGCGAGTCACAGTCAGCCAAATCATGAGATATCCAGTGAGGTTCAGCGCTGAACCCATTGTGAGAGACACCCATGGTGGACAGAGCTCGTTGACTAGGCCTGCAATAATGCCCACGTTTGCACCCAAGTCGTTGAAAAAACCCAACATATCTATCATTTCCTGATCATATCCCAAATTCTCCTTCATAGTTTGGGAATACAAACCAAAAAGGTAATTCGAACCGGCAAAAGAAAGAATAAGGAGGCAAGCCACGGCCATCATCCATCTGCTCTTCAGACCTTGAAAAACACGATCGATGAAATTAGTTTTCATATCTATAAATAAATATAAAAATTACTGAAACTCTTTACAGGTTTTTCTTTTCAAATAGAATATAACACTGAGAAGTCTTCTAAGTATATGGGAAGTGGGTAAGGAGAAGGTAAAGATGAATTTATAGGTTGAAAACAGAATCAACATAATTTATAAAATATATTAGCAAGCTCGAGATTGGACTACAAAACTAGTAGGTAACCATCGTACCACTTACTTGTTTATTATTAGAAATAAGTGATGGTATGTTACATCTACTCTGGTAGAAACACTATGAATTTTTCCTTTCATTGCGGGCGAGTATATGTGGCTGAACAGGGTATATGTTGTGAAGGGCAGGTGTTGCTCTCTCTGCGATATTAGAATTAGAATAAAGATTTTATATCTATTTCGTGCACGTTATATATTAGAAGATTAAAAGGAAAAATAAAAATCAGTAATCTATTTCGTCCAAGTTATATATTGGCATGGAAAGAAATCAGAGATGTCCAAATTTATTTGTTTAAATTTTTTTGGGTCTATTTCTTCCGAGTAATGTAATAATGATCAGCGTACCTGAATTTCAGGGTCGTGCAACCAGCCGACATGTAACTGCTTTCCTCAGCGCGACGGACGCTTCCATGGTGATTAGATCGACAGCTTTGTGTTAGATGTACAGTTTTATTTTTTTTAAATTTCATTTGTGTGTTTGTAAATGGGGTAGCAAGTTAATTGGGTTTGATTGCTGGAAAATTTTTTACAGTTAATCGCAAAGGAGTTATAGGATGGGTGACTTTTCGGGGAGTCATCGTTATCTGGGGCAAGTCTTGGAAGTGATGATTTACGCTATGTGATTCATTTAACTATTTTCAATCTCACTTCTTCCCCTGTGTGAGCATCATCGCATCATCACCAGATGCAATGAGACTACTCAAAAATCTTGAAAAAATAGTGAGTTACAACTACCTCTTATAGAAATAGTCATAGATGAGTGATTTAAGTAACCCAATTAAATCCCAAAAATAATATTTATTTTTATTTTCTTAGTTAACCTAATTGAATCCCAAAAATGATATCTATGTTTATTTTCTTAGTTAACTTTTCACCATAAAACAGCTCTAAAACTGGTCTAAACCTAGACAGAGTTACCTCTCTTTATTTTTTTAATCAAATGTTTTATTATAAAACCTGTTAAATTTATTTCAGATTTCTCCATTTTAAGAGGGATGGCATCATTTGATATTCAAAGTATTTTAGAATGTAAAATTTCAAAAATTTCAAAAGGATTTGATAAATCTAGAGTAACAGGTAGTTATTGAAAATTTCCATAATTACACTATTTATAATAAGAGGTACTACTTGATTTAATTTTTTTAATATCTTTGATAATCGAAACAGTATTATTAAAAGGATTTGATTTTGTTTTAATAATTTAAGGAGTATTATTAAAAATAAAAATAATTTTAAAATCTAAAATTCGAAGAAAGGATTGCTATTTAAAAGATTTGATTCTTTTATTGATAAATCCATAAATCCAACAATAAAATAGATTAGTTATTAATAAATTAAAAGTTAAAATAGACTCAACTTTTGAAGAAAGGATTGTCACTTAAAAATTTTGATTTTTAATTGATAAATCCATAAATCCAACAATAGAATGCATTAGTTATTAGTAAATTCAAAGTTAAAATGCACAATAAAATCAAAATAAAATTGGATTTATGCTAATTTTTTTGTAATTATTTTATAAATAAATTGATATTGAAATATTTTAATTAAATAGATATTAAGATATTTTATTTATAATTTTAATTTATTTTTTTTATATATCTATATGTGTTACTTTTTGACTCTATAATGACATTGAAATGCTTTAATCTTAAGATTTTTATAACTTTTTGTATATCACTTTTATTTTAGATATATATTAAAAAGGAATTTTTAACTTTTAAATTTGTTTGTGCTTATTTAGGAATTGAGCTTCCAATTTTTTAATTTAATCATTAATAATATAAGTTAGATGGTATGATTTAACTTTTATGAAATATCTAGAATATTCATAATAGTATATGTAAATGAAAGAGTGAAATTTATTTTCAAAGTAGTTAGGCTTTTTTCTCCCTTTTCATTAAATTGATTAATTGAAAAAATGTCATATGAAGTGAGGTATAGTATTTTTGGCATATATTGATAAGCCATCGTATTGTAACAAAACCTATTTACAAATTAAAGATCATCATGGTAAAGTGGGCATAAATATCCATGATTAAGAATATTTTCCATGTTCTTTAAATGCATATATGTTTAACTTATATATTAATTATTTTTATAATTAATAATAATAATAATAATGGTCATAAACATGTCTATTTTGGAATTGAGGTTTGATGTTTTTTTAAATTTAACTATCAATAATTAGTAGGCAAATGATAGGGATTTAACACCATGTTTTAATTTACTTATTTGTCAATAAACTTGTTATGGCATATTTTGAATGAGTAACGAATAAGGATATTAGTTAACGGATTTTAATATATTACCTTTTATCTTTTTTTTTAAAAAGAGTAATTTCCTTGAGTAAAAAGAAGGAAGTAACTGATTGGTAAATGATTCCAAGAACCTAGGGTAAAAAGGTTGAGACAGTTCTGAGAGTTACCTTCCCAAAAATGATTAAAAGAAAAATACTAAGAAGGGAAGGGGTTATGTGCAGAAAGGATGTTGGGATTAAGCAACAGGATGTTGCTATGAGTTATCTAGAGCTGGTGAGGAAACCAGTGGAGCTCATGAATTACCCAAGTGAAGTAAAGACTAGATTTTGATCCTGAGGTCTAACTTCTTGTCTCAGAGAATTACCTAGGCCCCGGAGAGGAGCAAGGGGAAAGAAGAGGACGTGATTGCCTCACTCAAGGTTGGGAGGACTATCAGTTACTCGAAGAATCCTCTAAGATAGGTATTTAAGTATCTTGGATTTACAGTTTAGACATTAATAACAACAGGGAAAGGCCTTACTATAATTTCATAACTGTTACAGGTTGTGTTTACTGTAATTCGTAATTATAAATTATTTTCTATTAGAATTGTTTCAGGTAGTGTTTATTGTATGACACAGTTATAAATTATTCTCCGTTATAATGATTACAAGTAGTGTCCACTGTAAATAGTAAATGTGGAATTACAACGATAGGAGTATATTCAATAAACTCTGTAAATCCAACTTATGACAAAACTTATATTCTCTCTAACAATCTAGTACTAATATATTCAAAATCATTCACAGACAAATTGATAACATATAATTAAATTAGAGGTTATATTACAAAGATCATAGAAAACACTACAGCAAGATAATACAGACAGTAGGATTACTATGTAACTTCTTCATAGTTGAGACAATCAAGATTAACGAGCAAAGTGTTTCCAAAACCTTTATTGGACAGAGTTTCCATTTTTAACTAGGTATTCTGCAACTTTTCAGAATACCTTCCAAAAGGGCTACTTGCTGAGGCTTCATGAGTAGTTTCTTCTTCTTGTGTCCTGGATCCTTTATTCATAAAAGAAAAAGTGTCATATCTATTCCTCTTAGAACTTGTCTCACCTTGGGTAGGTTGACCAGGGGTTCTCTGGGAAGCAGTCACACCTGACATGGATAATATCTCTGTAGGAGCAGATGATTGGCCATTTTCTATCAAAATTTTAAGACTCAGATACTGTTTTGGGAGTCTTAGACTTGCAGGAGATGGAAATGTATTTAGCCTAGTCTTCATTAGTTCAGTTTTGTCTTTGGCTAAATCAATACCTTTTTTTATTCTTTCAAGCTGTATTTTACCAATATCCTCTACCCCCTTAAAAAGAATGCTTCTGGGAGGAGGTGTTGGGTCAGAGGCAGAAAATGTCAATGTGGAGCTAGACATGGCTACTTCTCGATAATGAGGAGGAGAAGTAGGTTCAGGAAGTGCTAATCTAAGATTATCAAGAGATTTAGATATAATTCCCATGTTGGAATTAATATCATTTAGCTGTCTGGTATATTCATTTTGAACACCCAATATCTCATTATAACCAGTATGTAATATCTTAATATGTTCTTTTACTTCTAACACATCTTTAGCAATGTCATCCATATTTTGTAACATACATGCAATTTGATAGTTTGAATAATTCTGCATCTTTGAGGATTCAGATTGATCAGGATCTGCAACATCCTTCATAGACAACCATTGAATATCTGCTTTCTTTGTACCATTATTAAAAACTCTTCTAGAATTTCCAGGCTCTAAATATCTCTCACTGATTTTTGCAGGAAGATCTCCTTGTGCTCTGGGCAGACTGAAAGATTTTATCTCTGGAATATAAAGCTGGGTGTCTTGGTCAGAAGGTTTTGATTCTGCAGTTTGATAGGATATACTTGGACTACAGAACTGACAATCATGAGGGGCAGATGGTGGATGACTGTGTTTGGGAATGTCTTAATAAGGCATGTAATGTCGTAAATCCCCTTGGAACTTGACGAGTGTAGCAAAGTAGGATGGATATATATATATATATATATATATATATATATATATATATATATATATATATATATATATATATATATATATATATATATATATATAATACTTTAAGAAACTAGTGGAAAATTTGAAGGAATAAGCAAGATTGTGCAGAAGTAAAAGAAATAGCATTTTAGAATTTCTTTAGCGAGTAATGCACAGTAAGCCCGACATCAACCAGAAAGAATATAATTGTAGATTCTGGAAATGGAAGGAATAGACAGTCCTCATTTATATAAGGATATACCTCTTACATTGTTTGTTTACTGAAATAGAGTTACGAAAAAGAAACAACTCTGATGCCGAAAATTAATACATGCAGGAGGAACCAAAAGACAAAACATAGAGTCGCAGCAATCGACGGAAAGTCCGAATGATGGGCTAAGCACCTAAAAATAATACACATAGAAAAATTGAGGAACGAAGTCCTTTCTTCTTTCCTATTAGATACAGAGAAATTAAATAAGTAGAAAATTGAATAGTTTTGCAAAGAGGGTCGAGACCTGATAAAACCTCTTTGTAAACAGTAACCAGTAAATAGAAAATTCACAACTAGGCCAAAAAAATTTCACGATAGCAAAACCCCAAGTACCTACAGGAGACAGAGGGGTGGCCATGATTATAAACACGAGTAAACCCAGCTATCAATTACATAATGTTGGAGAAAAAGGAGATCTCTAGGCAAGACCCAGGTTTAGGGTAGAGGCCAACAAGGTTTCCGCAATAGTCTAGCACAACGCTGACATTTTCACCCTACTCCAGAGAGCATAGTGTCTCACCCAAGGCATGCCATGACCTTAGTAGGATTAGAAGATAGATCATGTAGAAGTGTTGCACTAAAAAATATCACCTTGACATTCTGCTAACTGTATGAGCTCATTAACACTCATACATGCCTCCTCTGCAAGTATTACAACCTTTGTTCCTCATTCCAAGCCTTAAAACTGGAGTAAAAACCCTAAAAACTCAAAAATCCTTGGGTACGCAGGTAACATGAAGCCTGCATGCATTCCTGGCTTGGGTACGCAGGTAATACACTGCTTACCTGCGTTCTAGAATGCAGTTTTCCCTTGTAATGCTTGCGTACCCCCTCCAAAGTCAAAAAAACCTAGAAACTAAAGTGAAAAAGTTGAATTTTGGTCAATTCTAGAAGGTTCTAGATGAGATTTTTTAGGGATGAGTACGCTTTAACAAGTTTCATGCATCCCTCACCTTAAGGAACTAATCCCTTGATGTGAGGACCCTATCCCTTTGAAGGAGGATTCTATCCCTTCAAAGGTGGAACCCTAACCTCCTCATTTGCTCTATAAAAGGAGGCATTGGGTAGCCTAAAAGGGAGTTCAAGCTTTATGGGTGATTGAGTTGAAGTGCTGTTGAGATTTAGACTTCTTTCTGCTAAGCTTTTGAGAGGAAAGATCACATACCTCTATCCTGAAGGAAGAGTGCAAGGCTTATCAAAGTAGAGGAGACTCCTGCTTCGGACCCCGGGAAGGCCTATTCAAACATAAAGGCTAAGGTTGTAAGGTTCTTTTGTTATTTTAAGATTAATACAATCAAGTTTTGTTTTTCTCAATAAATTGTCGTTCGATTGTTTATTTCAATACACTGTCGTTTGATCGTTTATTTCATAGATTTGTTGATCACTATGATAGGTATGTTTTATAATTATTTGTTATACAGGTGCTATTTAATATTTTCTTGTTTGTGATTGTAGGTCGACAAAATAAAACACTTTGTTGCGACGAAAGATGACGCTTTGTTGCGACGAAAGACGACACTTTCTTGTGACGAAAGAACTCTTGTTGCGACGGAAGAATTATTGTTGCGACGAAAGAACTCTTGTTGCGACGAAAGGATTATTGATGCGATGAAAGAACTACGACCACAAATAAGCATTTGGATCTAAGGTAAGATCGACACCTTCATAGCATTTACTTGTAAAACGAATATATTTAGAGAAATACAAACTTAGTTGTTCGTTTGTTGCTAGATTGTCTTCTGACACTAGGGAGATCGATCTTGTCTGCAAGATCGATTTATCTGACCAACAAGAAGACATATACAACTATGAAGAACAACTAAGGAAGCTTGGAGCAACAAACAGATCTCACCTCTCAAGAATGCTCAGAATGTTGAATTAAAATTTAAAGTGGGCATACATTCATAGTAAGAAAATGATTAACAATCAACTCATAACATTACACACAACAACAAATAGATTTCATTATCAACATCAAAACAATATACATCACTCCGTGGAGTCTATTGATTCAGTACAACATATTTTTCACAAAGCTTTCCTACGGCTCTGCTTTCCCTATCGGCCTTCTGCCGCACTAACTAACTAACCCTTCTACGCTGGTTGACTGCCTATTTGTTCTTCTGACAGCGTGACTGTCAGTATTTCCTCTTTTCCTGCTCCGTTTCTTGCCATTTCTTCTTGATTACTGGGAGTTTTTTTGGTTGTCCCTATCTCCCATATCTTCCATCTGCATTGTTCTCCGCAACTGTCGCTCCACCTATCTTCTGGCTTTCCTCAACCATGATAGCTCATTTTCTACCTTGATTGCGCTCTAGCACCTTTTATCTGCAACTAAAAACTATTTCTTTTTCAAAAAAAATGCCCCAATAGGCCTCGACCACATGCTATTGACTCGTCCCGAGTCAATCTTTTCCTATTGTTGTGGCTTCCATTGGTTTGTTAGCTTCAAAGGCTGACTTTGTCTTCTCTTCTTCTTCGCTCTGCCCAAACAAAGGCCCCAACATTGGAACCTTGCTCAATGCTAAAGACTTGAGTTCCACAAACTCAGTGATTTTCTATTGCCACTCTTTAATTAATTGTTTGGTCTGGGTGGCAACTCTTTCAGCCTCGGTTTCTATTGCTACTGGCGGAAGCTTGTTGAATACTTCATGTATCTTCAGCTCGGCTTCATCCACCATCTGCTGCATTTCCTCTGCTTTCTGCTTGAATGGTTGCCTTAGCTCTCTGAAGACCTGCTTTGTGGCAATGGAGTGTTCTTCTATTTTTTGGATTTTGGTTTCCAACACCTCTACTTGGTTGTACAGCTGGGTTATGCCGGCCGGATCAGTGGCTTCGTTGATATCTTATGAAATTTCCTGAAGTTGTGCTGAGATTGGTTGAGCTTTCATTGTTAACGAGTTAGAGAATTCATGTAAATGCTTCAGTAGGTTGTAGGCCTCTTTGACTGTTGTCCCCAAGGTTTCCTTCATGACGGTTACCTGCTTCAGTTTCTCGGTAACCTTCTCAGCATATACTTTGGTAGGGTCTGGTAATGCTGGTTTGGAAGCTAGCATTTCTTTGAGCTCTTAGTTCTCTCTATTGATATTTTCACATGTCATTTTCACTCGGATCGACCTTTCGACCATGGAGCAGGCCGATATGTCCTCTGGCGTTTTTTTATCTTGGGTAATTACTGTTGGCCAGAGGTTTTTGAAGATTTAAGTTACCTTTTCCAACTACTCCTATAGATTATCCTTTTCCCCTTTAAGTTGATTATGCTCTTCAGTAAGTGCGATGACCTATTGTTGTTGCTGCTCGAATCTCTGTTGGAGGTCGTTGTACAACCCTTCTACTTGTTGTGCTTCTTGCTAAATGAACTTGTATAACTAGCCAGTCCCCCAACTTTGCATGCTCTCAGTGCCTGATATGTCTTGGGTCGGATGTCTTTCTCTAAAGGGTTGCCCAATGGCGATTGATCTCTCTAAGTGCTCATGTGGGGAGGCTGGTTAGTTTTGTTACGACAGCTGAGGCTCTAGGTTATTCATACTAGTGCTCAGTAGAATCTGTTATAATATTAGTTTGGCTTGCTTAAAATCATTCAACTCCGTTGGCGAGGGAATTGTATCTATAGTAAAAGACCCTCCTTGAACTAATATTTCTAGGAAAGTGTCCTGCCCTATCGAAGGTTGGTTAACCTCAGATACTCCAGTTCTACCTGAGTTAAATTTTTCCTCGGTGTCCCCATTTGTCTTATTGGCTAGCTTTACTGGGTCTAAGATAGTCATTGAGGTGGATGGAGTGTTGGTGGATTGGTCTTTGGGAGTAAATGAAGTATGTGGTGATGAGTTGTGAGTATGAGGTTGTTACTGACCTATAGATATAGGATTCATAATTTTGATTGGAATGATGGTAATCTTGTAAATATGTACATAATTTTCCTTTTGCAAGTTGTATTCCCATATTTTGTAAAAAAATATAAAAATCAAAATATCAAACAAATCAAAAAGAGGGTAAAAATTCCTAAAAGAACAATCAAAGGGCTTAGAAAAAATAATAGACCCCAAAAGAAAAATATGAATAAAACATGAAAGTGTGCAAGTCTAAATGCCACTACTTTTACCTTTTGCAGTTGATTATGGCAGAGTGTCAATAAATGCCATAAACCATGATGAGTTAAACAATCTAATCTTGACTTGTCATGTTTTAATTTCATTTGTTGTAGTTAGAGAATAAAGAATTTTCATATAGTTTAATCGTGACAATTCAGTAGTTAGGTAGAGAATAAGTGAATCCAACAATTTAATCTGGATTCCTGGATGAAATAAGCGTAGAATTAGATAGTTTTATTGTTTTCAGAAAGAATAAATGTTGTAAAGTGTTAGCCACCTATAATATTTGATTATAGCAAAAGGTGGCTAAGACTTGTTGAGCCTCCAAGGAACAAATTTTATTACTAAAAATTGTTGGCTCTTGAAGACTCTTGAAAGGCCCCATGCCTCTGTCCAAAATCTTCATTACCTTTGCCATTTTATACTCCCAAATTCTGTTGAAATCATGAGAAGAAACTGCTGAAAGACCTTCATTTTCCCCCTTCTCAAACCTTCATTTGCTCCCCTTTTTCTCCATAAAAACTCCCTTGTTTTCATAAATCCTCTTCTTCCATTTATGAAAATCCTCTTTACATAGTTAAAAACTCATTTTTTAACTATTACGAAACCTCCAAAATCCATTGAAAACCATGAAAAATTCATAAAAAATACAAGTATTTTGACTATGGACTTGAACCCCCTTGGGTTAAGTCCTAACCACTTCCCCACCATACGCTTTAGGGCTGGAACCACTTGCTAACAGGTTAAGACGCTTATCGCATCGCAAATTGTTCAAGAACGCAAGTTTTTGTGTTTAGTTCCATATTGTAAAAATGAGATTGCGATTAGCCCCTTTGTTTTGAGCCCCAGATATCGTGCTTTCTCTGCAAAAAACCAAAGGTTATAGACCCGGGCACTATTCGCAATCGCAACCCTTCCAAATTGCGATTTTATTTAAAAACGCCCATCGCAAATATTTGCAATGCGATCCATCGCAATCGCAACCCTTCCAAATTGCGATTTTATTTTAAAATGCCCATCGCAAATATTTGCAATGCAATCCATCGCAATCGCAACCCTTCCAAATTGCGATTTTATTTAAAAACACCCATCGCAAATATTTGCGATGTGATCCATCGCAATCGTAAGATCCCCCAATTGCAACCTCCTGATTCAATCCGGACCATCCACGTGTCCGGATCGGACGGTCCAAAACCACCCCGCCTTATTTCTTCTCCCTGCTCTTCTTTTGCCTTTTTCGCCGATCTCCACCGTTGGATGCTTTCATCCAATGGCTACACTCCTTTCCCCACCATTTGAAGCAATCTAAACCTGAAAACGCAGGATTTCTTTATTATTTTTGTATTTTGTAGGTGTTTTAATGGTTTTCCATTGTATAATGAAAGAAAGCCGAGGGTTGGGAAAGACGTTTCTTGCGCCTTCGAGCTCTTAAAAAGGAACCATTCATGGGCTCTATTCAATGATTTCTCAATGTTTCATGAGTGTTGGTAACACGTAAAAAGGCATGCGTGGCTTGCACATCGACAAGACACTGTGATTAAATAACATTTAAAAGGAGTATAAGTATTGAAGAGCAGAGCGCAACAGAAAAGAAGATTAAAGATAGATATGGGGAATTATGGCTAAGAATGATTATCAAAAGCCTAATTCCCTGGGTTAAAACAAAATTAAAAGAACATTATAAGTGTTTAACAGATAGAAAGGCCTTCATTGCCTTATTTGAGGCGAATTGATTCCTCAGCTACCACAGAGCCACCTGTTACCTCAAACCTTTCAAAACAGAGGCCGAAGTTATTGAAGAAGATCAGATTTTTCCTCAGCGCAGCCAAGGAGTTACTTCTGCAAGGAAATCAATGCAGAAAATATCTGTAGAGTTACTCCACACAACACACAGAGCCTCAAAGTCAAATAAAGCTCCCGCCGAGCTTAATTCATAAATGTAAAACAGTTAATACAGTGTTCCACCTGTAAACTTCTTCATCGAGCCCCTCAAAAGGCCGAGAAGTCTTGAATCTGTATTAATTGACCTAAGAGATTTTTTTTGGATCTCACCTCCTCATTCTTCTATAAATACCTCAATAGAAGATGAGAAACTGTTGGTTGTAGAACTTTGAAATATATTTGAGCTTGAACTTATGATTGTAAATAGTATTCACTGGCCCTTGGAGCTTTGTTTGTGATAGATTAGATAGACTGAATAGTGAAGATGATTGCTGAACTGAAACATTAGACTTGAAGACTGTAACTGGTTTGACATCAATACAAGTTGTTTCTTGGGATCCTGGTCTATATCACTGGTGAAGTGCCCCTTTCTTTGTTATTGTTTTCCTTCTATGTATGTCATATTGTTCACTATTCTCTCATAAAGAACAACAATTATAGAGTCAGGACCTACTGTATATCAGTAACCTTCTCCGATTGAAAATCTTTGTCTTAATGTTCTCCTCAAATTTGTGTATTTAAGAATGATTTAATACAGTTTAAGCAGTTAGGAATGCTGGAGTTCCCTCGTCCTATTGTTTGCTTTAAACCTTGTTCTTGAAAGTTATTTTCCTTATTTGTTTATTAAAGATGACTATGGAAGATATGGTGTGCCCTGGTCCTAATTTTTCTCCAAAAGCAGATTCTGAAAGTTTCCCTTGGTGTTGACTGAAAGCAAAATAGGTTTAAAAGTACTTTATCTGATCTTAGGTTACACTTTGTTTCTCTTATATGTTTTCATACTTTCTGAAGGTAATTATGTGGATTACTGGATTGTTTGTCAATTAAGCTACTTGAATACAGACTTGTCCAAAAATTTTATGGTTAGCCCTGTTCTTGGTTGGTTTTAAACAGTTACTTAAGAGGCTTTTCTTGTTTGGACTAACTATAAATCCTTTGTGAAATTATTATCAGTTTCCACCCCTCCAACACTTTATTGTCTCCATTCCATCATTTTAATCTCAATAATCTTGTGGTATAGATAACTTTCCCCTTAGATCACTCTTGATGTTGTTGCTCAATTAAAGCCCATATATGACTCCATAGCCCAATGGACTAAAACCAGCGTTATATCTATCTTTTTAGCCTAAGCTGTTCTATCTGCTTGCAACTTCTCACCTTTGAAACTTTTTGCACTTAGAACTTTCCCCTCAAGTAAAAATCATGCTCAACCATCCAAAAAAAACAAAAACCCTCGGCCTTCATAACTAGCCTAATATCATAACCCCAAACTTCAAAGACAAATCCATCTTTGTACATATTGGAGAGATCCCTCTCCGGATTCAGGAGGGCTAGATCATAGAATCCAAAAGTTGGTTGAAACGATGTTGCTTCTGCAATTTTAGTCTTACCAGTCTGCTAAAATTACATATCCCTAACATAAAGGTTGCTAGCTCAAATGCACCTAATCAAAATGGAAGAAAAAATGTTAGCAGTTAAATTGGGTAGGTAGAAGAAGGTGAAAGCATCATTGTAAATATTATTCACCAGGGCTGCAAATAACTGACTTCCCTTCCCCATAGCCATTTATCATTCTAAACTATCAGTCAGAAAGGCTCAAGGCATTTCCTTGACTTCTGTTGGGACTGGACCCAAGGCTCTATGGCCGACTAGTTGAAAATGTTAAGTTGTTATATTAATCCCAAAAATCACATCATTTTCCATTCATGCATTCATTTCCATGAAAAATTATAAGTAAAAAACCTCATTTTACTTAATGATACTTTAAATACCCATTTGATTAACTTCCCACATTTCATGAAAGCATAAAACCCTCAAAATGACGTTTTATCCTAAGTTGAAGTGATGAAATTATCATAAATGCAAGTTTTTTCTTTTATCTTCACTTTTATTGGTTATAATGGTATGTTTTTAGTATTCATTTTCCCCCTTGTCATATTAACTCCTAACATATTTATTAACTCCTTATTAATTACCCTAGTCCTATTAATATAATTCCTTTTATTTAATATCCCAAAAACCCATTTAATATATGCTTTTGTGTCAAAGATATTAAGCACATGTTGAAAAACATCCCAAAGTTACCCCTTTTACACAAAACTATCCATAAAAATATTTCCCCTTTCCCCTATAGTTTTAGACCTTTGATAAATCTGAAACTATATAATAAAAATATAAAGAAAGTCATTAAACATGTTTCATATGTGTTTAAAACAAAAAAATATAATACCCGAAGTTTAAATTAAACTAAACTTCAAAGAAACCCATCCCCTGTTTATATTCCCTTCCCTGATTATCTAACCCAAGGTTAAAATCATAACCTTATCCATTTTCCTAATATATATCCCATTACCACAGTCTTTAACCTTGGGTAAAGCCCCTTTCTTCACCCCTCCCGACCACTTTAATCCATGTATAAAATTTTTGTATACATTAATCTCAACAAATCCCTCAGCACCATCAGATTTATTCCTGACCATTCGATCTCCAACATCTCATTGAATCAACGGTTCTCATTGAACGCGATAAATCAATCCCCAGGCCCCATCCTTCCCGATGGCGTTACATCGCAACCGTCCGATCATCTGTTGCAATCCAAAGATCCATATTTAACGCAATCATCCCACCTTACCTCTATCGCATTAAATAACAGCCATTAGATCCTCAATTTTTAAAATCCGATGCTCCACATTTAACCTGATAACTCATTGACCCTGTCCCACCATCCTTATCACGCTTAACATCCATCATAGATCTATTACTCTTCAGATCTATGGCCATCATTCAAAGCCCCGGCCCCACCACATTTACCCTGCAACTTTCACTTGAATCTTGACCGTTCGCTCCACTCTGCCACATCCGACGGCGCACGTCTCATTTCGAATTTTCAAAGTGATCGACCAAAGTTCCGAAAATATTTTGCGAAAAAAGTTGTTTTTAGAAACCTCTGCCCGCTACGTGTCCGAAATATATTAGATCGCATTTCTAAAGCCAAAAACCACTTACTGCTTGAAATAAATGCGAAAACCATTCCTGATTTTTTCTTTCAAATGAAAAACCACTCCCGCCATATCAAAGTGACCTGCAATTAATACTCGTTTGATCCATAAAAAATAAGGTTTTAATCTTAGTTTTTTATCATTTTTTCATATCTTTGCGCCCTATCCCTCTCAGTATCAATTGCATACACCATTGATGAGCTGAATTAGAACCAAGTTTCCATCACTACTACATTTCGCGGAAATTCCGACACCTGTTTCCGACGCTTTTGACCAAATGTCGGAAATTTTCCCAAATTTTTTCCATCCCGCCCGAAACCGTCGCTATACCGACGTCTATCGAAAAGTGTCGTAATACCGACACTTAAACTAGTGTCGCAATTACGACGTTTAAAGGAAGACGTCGCAATTGCGACACCATGGCCCAAAGCGTCGCTATGGAGACGACTCTAAACGTCGCAACGGCGACACAATGTCTAGGTGTCGCCATTGCGACGTTTGGAGGCACCGTCCTAATAGCGACGCCTTTTCCGCCGTCGGTATAGCGACAGTTATTTTCGTGCTACATAAAAATACCAAACTTATATGGGCGCTACATAAAAATTCGAAACTTATATGCGCGCTACATAAAAATGTTTGGTATTTGTCGCAATAGCTACGTTTGATATCACGCGCGCATTCGCTCTCTGCTCTTGAAGAACAGCATTTGCGGTCAGCATTCGAGCTCAGCTCTTGCAGAACAGCATTTTCCCTCAGCATTCGCCCTCAGCGTTCGCCCTCAACTCTTGCAGAACAGCATTCGCCCTCAGCTCTTGCAAAATGGTAAGTTCTTACTGCAGGCCCTTCCTCCTATAGTAGGGTTGACTCTATTTAGGTTTTTTTGGTCAATTCCATTGGATTTTGTTAGGCTGTAGGGTTCTCTCTAGATGTCAAGAATCAAGATTCAATACCCTCTATTATCTTCATCACCCAATACAAGATTTAAATTTTTCCAAAAGAAACGCTTATTAATTTGGCAGCCATTATTTCTCCCTACTTTAAAAACCCTACATTTAAATGAAAACAAGCATTGCATTTCAACTACAAAAATCTATTAGTGTTCAAATGTACATGTGTGCTACATTAACGTCTGATGTCACACGCGCATTCGCCCTCCGCTCTTGCAGAACACCATTCGCCCTCAGCATTCGCCCTCAGCTCTTGCGGAGGAAACGACATTTGCCTTCGACGTGTACAGCTCTTGCGAAACGACATTCGCCCTCGACGCCCGCCCTGAGCTCTTGCGGAACAACATTCACCTGGATTCCCCCTCGGCTCTTTCGGAACGACGTCGCCCTCGGCTCTTGCGGAAACTGACCTTTGCCCTCGACGTTAGCCCTCGGCGTTCACCCTCGGCTCTTGCGAGCAACATTAGGTCTCGGTGCCCTCAGCTCTTGCGGCTCTTTCGAACGACGTCGCCCTCGGCTCTTGCGAACGGCCTTTGCCCTCGACGTCGCCCTCGGCGTTCACCCTAGCTCTTGCGGAGCAACATTCGCCTCGGCGTTCGCACTCAGCTCTTGCAGAACAGCATTCGCCCTCAGCTCTTGCAAAATGGTAAGTTCTTACTGCGGGCCCTTCCTCCTATAGTAGGGTTGACTCTATTTGGGTTTTTTTGGTCAATTCCATTGGATTGTGTTAGGCTGTAGGGTTCTCTCTAGATGTCAAGAATCAAGATTCAATACCCTCTATTATCTTCATCACCCAATACAAGATTTAAATTTTTCCCAAAGAAACGCTTATTAATTTGGCGGCCATTATTTCTCCCTGCTTTAAAAACCCTACATTTAAATGAAAACAAGCATTGCATTTCAACTACAAAAATCTATTAGTGTTCAAATGTACATGTGTGCATCACTTGTGTAGGGTATTCCTTTTCCACTTTCACATTATCCAAGAATGTGTGCAGTATAGTTCATATTTTTTGTGATTTAGATTGCCTTGAAAAGGAAAGGTAAATTATTTCCCATGGAAAAAGAAGGTTTTCCATTTTTATAGGTTGTTTGGACTTACGTGGAAAAATTTATGGTATGCCTTTCATATTATGTAGTTTAAATTTGAATTAACAGATTATTCTACATGAAAATATAATTAGCTATGTGATGTCCTTCATCACTAATTAAAATTATAGGCTTTCAATTTCCTAGACTCTAACTCATCTGATGCTAAATTCTAGGTTCTCATTGGTGGATCACTCTTCCATTGATTTCCTTTCCCTCTGGATCTTGTCATACTTTAAAAGTCATCAATGATACATATATTATTTCAGGTATCCCAAAGGCTTTATAGTAGAACATATTGTGAAGTTTTTTTGACACTTGAGGATTCTTTTTAGAACTGCAACGTGGTCTATGCTATCGAGTTATATATCAAGCAACTTGTCCTTAATAACCACTCTATGAGGTAGGTTCAACCAGTTTGAACTTGTTGGGACATAGCATATGAAGTTGTGTGATGAGTCCATATCACAGGTCTATTATGGTGAAAAAAGTGAAGACATGTAATGATAGTTATTATGTTAACATTACTAGAAACATTTTTGAAATTATCCATGCTATCAAGATGTCAAAATTCCAGGCATTAGGTGTCAATACTTGTAGCTAATAGATAATAATAATAATATAAAAAAATCACAACTTTATTCTTGAAATATGATTGTTACACATTGGTAACCTAGTTCATGAGTTACTATCACCAAAAGATTGCAAAACAAACTTAAAATATAAATTAAACCAACATGAGAATCCAACTAAGGGTTTCTCGACAAAATCATGCCATAACCTGGCATTTTGAAAACCAAATTTGAATCCATCATAAGTAATACAATGCAAACTCAGATGGATTTTCAATGCATGTTTGCATGCTACACTTATTCTCTGTCTAGATATCATTTTTAAATGGAACCATTAGTCAAGCCCACAGTCCTTTTTATGTGAAAAATTTCAGCTCTATTTGAGCTCTTTTTTGCTCCACCACCTCCATAAACCAGTGTTACACGGGGTCTCGCCCCCCCACCTAGGGGTCTAGATTCCTCACCCCCTCGCGCTCCGGGGTCTTAGGGACTTCTAGGGGATGTTTCCCTCACACCCCCTCACGTCCCCTCACCGCCCCTTTTAGTTTATGGTTTCGTGTTAAAATTTGATGTGCCACTTAGCATATTTGAGAATCCAAGTGATTCTGATTCAGATGGTGACATGGTTGATCTTGATATATTCGTGCAAAAGTTGGATGCAGAGACTAGTGGGGCATTAAATTGAGCATTTATGCTCATTTATCAGTATGATGATATCATTTGATATTCATATGTTATGTTTTATGTTTTATGTTTCAGACATAACTTATTTGCGTTTAAGTTTTATGTTTCAGACTTGAGTTGTAAACTTCGGTTTAAACTCTATTTTGAATCTTGATATAATATGTCATATGATATCTTAAACTTTATTTTCATTGTACATTGTTAGTAGTTACATTAATGATTATATAGTTACAAACTTACAAACTTACATGCATGATTGTATGATGTATGTTTTAACTTTTAACTTTTAAATTTGTTTAAATTATATGATTCATCATTCATCGATTTGTAATTTTATCATTTATGATTTATCTTTCATGATGCAAGTGTATGATGACTGTATATACATTCCTTGCAAAAATATAGTTACATTTTAAATATTAAATTTTATAATTTTTATGACCCCCGACGTCCCCCCACGTTTCCTGAAAATTGGTAGGGAGCTTTTGCATAGGCCGCTCCCACGCTCCCTCGTCCCCTCGCTCCCACCTCCAGGGGACTTGGTGGAACATTGCCATAAACATATGCAAACATATATCATGATCTTGGAATCCATTACATATGTATGTGCCAATGTTCCATAATCTTGCCCCATCATCAATTTAAGAAATTTCCATTGACTATCAAATTATGGAGGGGGGAAACTTTTTGCTGCAACATTTGGCTCAAAATCAGGGACCATCTTCGTATGAGGTGAATGAGAACTATAGATATTTGAAGAAGTAGATTAGTGCCTTTTCCTCTAGCCATGGAGTCATATACAGTCATCCATCACAAAAATTTGTCTTTGTTCATTCTCACCTTGAAAGTTGCAAAAAATCTTGCCCTAATTGAAACGACACTAAATTTGAAAGATATAATAAAAATGCAAGCTAGAAGTGCCCTATTAATACAAAGGGAAAACCTTCCTACCTACCCTAACCGAGATAAATTTTGATTGAATAGGAAACATGATATTTCCTATGGAGTTGATCCAACAACTTGTTAAATGTATGGGACTAAATCATGCATTTGATTTCCAGGGAAACATGCGCATGAAGAGAAAAAGTACAGAATTAATGGAAAATCCATACATGCCACTTATAAAAACTACACCGAAAGGTCAAAAAATACTTAAGGCCTTAACTTAATTTGAATCCAAAAATGACAAAACAGGATTAGTGAAAACACGAGTGGTGTGGGTGAACAACATAAATAAAAAGTGAAGATACCTTTCCCCAAGATGCCTTTGTCACCGTTGTATGAAAACATGTTTTCCTTTCCATTTATACATGCAAGTGAATACATTATAGGTATGGTGTTTTCCCAGAATAGGAGAAGCCTACTTAAATATATCATTCGTGGATTGAATGTTTGGGTGCCTTAATGTGCAATGACATGTTTCCAGGACTGAATTCAATGCGAGGCATATTTGAAACTCTAACTCTGTCTTCCGGTGTCTTATTAGAAATTATTTCAGTTTTCATTTTGTGTTTTCAAGTTAGATATTGTTTTCAAGTTTTTACATTTATAATTTTATTGCAATGTGGCAGACTGATGAGAGCAGTGCAGGAACAACCCAGAGACGGGATGATCGCGGAAAGAGGCCAACGGAAGAACATGTAAAGTGCCAGCATTGCTCTATCTTCAGGTATTTTAGTTATTTACATAATTGAAATAATATTAATTTTGTTCAAATATGCAGACACCTAGCCATGGTACGCCTGATGATTCCCTCTTTGAGGAAGAGCTTTTTTCATCCCTATCTCCAGTGTTGTTGTTGCAAAAAAGGCACGAGATGCAACGTCGGAATTTAATGCTTTGATAGATGCGCCTCAAACACCTGAAACAGAAGAGAGGATACAACATCTTATGAGGCAGCTAAATAGATATCAGGTAATAATAAAAAGTCAAAAGGATATTTTTTTGTTCTGCATGAGATGAATTGTGATAGTTTGATTTTTAATTTTTACATTGACTAAACTAACAAAAAGTTCTTTTGTATGTAGCGTCTTCTGGCATTTGCTGAACCCGGTGTTGGTGGTAGTGGGACACAAGGGAAAGAGATTTCCCAACAACCCTCTCGTACACCTTCTACTCCTTTAGGTGCTAGCCAAGAAACACACCATGCCCAAGCTGACACCCAGCCAACTGCTGAACGTGTTGGCAATGATGAGGCTGATATGGCCAACTACATTATTGCGTTTCCTGGAGCTACACGTGTCAGCTCCACAGGGACCATTAATGGCACGTTGTTGGTGAGCGATGAGGGTGTCCCTATAAAGCATGTACAACTCCCAGGTAAATTTTAATATTTTAACTATTTCATGTACTTTATCTAAAACATATTTATCATGATTTTTATTTTTAAATTAATGATAATATCTTCTTTTTCTTTTGGTTTTATTCTGTGTAGGAAACAATGAGTTCTACAGGATTCTGGAGAGCCATTCGTTGGTAATTTTTGGCCCAACCATACGTACAGGGTGGAATTCCCAGAATTCCAACCTGAAAAAAGAACTTCTAGATTATCTAGAAGCCCTTTTTGGGGTCGGCACATTTGACAGAAAAGCGGTGGCTCAGGTAGCCGAAAAATATTTGAAATATACCAGGGACACCTATAGGACGCAATTGCAATTTAACCCTAGATATGAGCGTCCTCTCGCAGTTTCAGAGAGTGAGTGGAGAGCACTCATCCATGACGGAAAGGAGAAAAGGGCAAAGAAAGAAGGAAAAATGCCAACTGGACCCGCAAGGTAAATTACAACTTTAATTCAATAGCTTTAATTTTCTTTATGTCTAAAATAAAAGTGTGCTACATCATATCTGACTTCAATCTTTTGATGCTAGGTTGCCTGACACCTCAAAGGCAACCAAAGCTAGGATAGAGAAAAAGGGCCATCACAAGCTCGGCCGGGGTGGCTACTTGAAATTAGCTGCAAGAATTGTAATTAAGTAGCTAAACATCTTATAATTAATTGTATCGCCTTCCAACGTTTTTGTAATCCTATCAGATATGATTAAAAATACACAATCACATATAATGTAGGGTGATGACTTTCGAACAATAACTACAGAGGAAGATAAAAATATTGCTTTCTGTTTTGGCTATCAAGCTGTAGTTGAACGTCGCAGAAGCTTGGGGCAGGTCCCAAGATCTACAATGCCTGATAAGGTAAAGCATTAACCTTTCAATATTTTTGTTTTCGTCCATAAATTTAATGTCTAACAACTTTGTTTAAATCAGGGGAGCAACACTACCGACGAGGTAAATAACCCAGTTTTAGAGCCAGATGTAGATGATCCTCTCGTGCAACCTGATCATTGTAGTGGGGACTAGGCTGACAATGCTGCTATCAGTGAGGGCCGTGACGGTAATTAATTTCCACTTATAATTTTTTCTAATTATACCTTGATGGTTGTCCTTATAACGTTTTTTGTTTAAATGACAGAGAATGTTTCCCTTGAGGATCTTACCACCAGAGAGGAAGACAGGGCAACAGTCCCAACGGCGACAACTGGTGCACCGGGTAAATAATCTCATTGCAAATTTTTTTATTAATATTACCGAACTAGTTCAATGATATTTAAAAACTGATAATTAAAATTTAATTATTATCTGTTTTTGGAGGCGATGCCCCGTCACTGGATGAGACCAGACATCGTGACAATGCAACTAGGTCAGCGGCGACAACTGGTGCACCAGGTAAATAATCTCATTGCAATTTTTATTATTAATATTACCGAACTAGTTCAATGATATTTAAAAACTGACAATTAAAATTTAATATTATCTGTTTTTGTAGGCGATGCCCCGTCACTGGATGAGCCCGGACATCGTGAATACGCAACTAGGTCAGCAGTGCGGGTTGAAAGGCACGAAACAGGAGCAGAGCACGATGATATTGATGATGTAATTAGGAGCTTTAAAAATTGGAAGAAGAAAAAGAAAATTTGACAATGTAAAATATTGTATTATTATAAGACAAACGTTACCATACTTGGAACATTTTTTTGCGTTATATAAAAAACTCATTTATCATACTATTTTTATGTCAAGCATTAATTGCAATGTTTCCTTACGTACTTTTTGTTGAATTGTTTTTTTACTAGTTATTGAATATTTTTTTTTATGCTCATGAAAGTAAAAATTGAAATATAGATTGGGTATTGGGGAATTGAGAGTGATGTGAGGGGGGGAGAGGGGCCATAAGAGCTTCCACCTTCACGTGGTTGGCCCTGTTTAGTAGAGAATAATTTATTGGAGCGATTTAATCTTGGAGCAAACCTCCCTTGATCCAGCGTAGAAACAAAAAAGTCACTGTTGACTTAGTTGCTACTCTTTGAGATCGTGGGAGGCTTGTTCCAAGTTCATGCGACTCCAATAAATTGTTCTTGAAACGAAGAGGAGCTTCTTCATGTATGTTTTGACATTTTCAACATATGTTCTAACATTATCATAAGAATGCATCTTAGAGTAAAAAATACTACATCAATTACTTGTATTTATTGTATAGATAATGATGGATTTTGATTGACTTGGCAGTGCAGGTACAAATCCTCTTGCATCATGAGCAATACAACTTGTCAACCAGGGTCATGTCCAGGATATTTTTGCTTATGCGCTTGACATTTTGTAAGTTCCTTTACAGTTCATAATTCAATATTAAGCTTGTGCACGATTATTATCTAGGTTTTTTGTATGTGTTTTTTCATCTATTTGATTGTAAGCAACTATGCATGTTTCCTGTTGTTCACTATGATTTCTCCCATTACCACTCCCAGGATGAATCCGACTTTATTGTTACATAGGTTAATTTATTTTTACTATGATTTCTCCATTTACGATTTCATAGGTTACATCATGTAAAGTTGTCAATCTCAGGTTGGTGATGAGCTTTAGTTCTCCAGATTTGGGGCTTTTTTGATATTTTCTCCCTCATGTCATTCCTGCATCACCTCGTTGTTTGAGCATGCAAATTGTCTACCACTTGTACCAATTGGCACATGTCAATCTCTGAGTGGTGCCACATTTCACCTATTTTCAGTGAGAGTTTAGGGTTTCTCTAACATAGCTTGAGAAATCCGATTGAGTGCCTGCTTGAATATTGTCACATAATACTTATGGTTTGGATTGATGAGCATGTTCTGAATGGTTGGTTGATTCATAAGAACCACCCATAAATCTCCTTTCCTCTAACACACAGAAAATAAAAATTTCTTTGACAGGAGACAGAGTTTCAATACTTTGAAAACAAACTTCTATTCCCTTCAATAACTCAAAAAAAAACTATTACACTACTTCCTCAGTGAGAGGGATTACAAAATTATGACTGCTACAAAACGCAGTGCATAAAACCAACTCACTGTCTGTTCAAAACAAACATACTCTGTCTCTAAGACACTCTGCTGTGTTTTTCCCTTTCGCACTGATGTGCATACACACTTAAAAAGTTACACTCAATTTTTCACTTTTTACACACTGCTATGTAATAAAAAATTTACGTACTGTCTATAAAAAAACTACCAAGCTTTTTCGACCTTTTTATTTTTATATGCCGGAACATATAAAACATATTATAATAAACCCTCTTTTTAAAAAAATAAAATTAAAACTAAATTCTATGGCCCACCTTTCATTTCGCATATGATATATATATAACATATGTATATATTAAACTATCAAGACATTAAAAAACCCTTTCTTCCGGACTTCAAAAGTCTAAATAGATTGAATTTCAAACCAAATTCGCATTCCAAAATGGGATGCTGACGTCTGCCTAATTTTAACTCGAATTCTCAATCCAATGTGCCCTATAAAAAATTCGGGTTCGGTTTTCAGGTTTTCAGATTCCCTTCAATTTCATGCGATCAAATATTAATGCTCCACGTGTCCTCCTTTTGAATTTACAAAACTGTCGGGTAAATTTTTGTTTGTTTAATTTCTGGTTGGTGAATTGCGTTAATGCTGGTTGTTGTGTTTAAATACAATCCTGTACAGAAATATGGCTGTGGCCATCTACAAAAAAAACTTGCAAGAATTTTAAATGCTGAATTGAATTTCTGGATGGCATGCAAGCAACCTCCAAAAAAAAATGTTGCTGCTGCATCCGTCCTTCTGCTGCAGCAGTTGAAGTTAAAATTCAACAGCACAGGGTTTAATAAGTGAGGGTGTAAAGGTAACTTTTTGTCGATAGTATTGGATTAAGATCATCTATTTATTTTTGTAGGGTCTTATGGTGTTTGGTTTTTTAGTTTTGGGTTGGGCTTATTGAGTCTAAGATAGTTTTTGAGTGAAAAAATTGCTATCGGGTATTAAAAAAATTTGGTTCTTTTGTCAAAATTTATGAGCTTGTTAGGAAATACAAAACTGACAATGGTTGTATCTTAAATTTGTGGAAAATAATTTGAAATGAAACCTTTTGTTTAGGTTGTTGCAGCAGGTGCAAACCCCATTCAAATTACTAGGGGCATTGACAAGACAATAAAGGCCCTTGTTTCGGAACTCAAAATTTTGTCAAAGGAGGTAAACGCTTGCATTTTGAGTAGGCTGGTTTTCCTTTTTGCTGATGGTTTGGTGTATCTAATTGAATTAGTTGCCTAAGGTATTTTTGGTTGCAAACTCCTTTTCATTTTCATACAGTATTGGCCTTGTGGAATACATTTGATTGTGTGGTCTTGTTAGATCTACAACATTTGTAGTTGTTTAGTCTTATGGCTGAGGTGCACTTTTATTATGGAAATAGTTGATGCAATATTGTCATTTAATCCTTACTGCGGGGTAGCATGTTGAGAAGTTTCTTGTGAAACATTTGGTATTCAAAATGACACTTGATCCTATACAGCATCATGCACTTGACTTCAAAATTCATATTCAAAGTGTGCCGGACAATTCTTGCAAAATTTCAAATATTTATGTTGTTTTAAACCATTATCTTTTTCATGTATTGGATGCTGAAAATGTGAAAAAGACTTTGGTATGAAACCAACTGGTGAATAATTTCCAGCAAAACAACCACTTCAAAGACATGATTTAGAAGTAGAACATATGTACTTATGAAGCATAGAAAGATATCCTTGATGCATTGTCAATGTTTGGCTAGGGTTATTTTTGGAGAAAATAACTCCTTATTCCTAGAATAGTGATCTTCAATACAAGTAAATACCAGAGAAGAGAGATCATCGTGTGACGCAACAAAACTGAAATTGGACCCCTAAGGAGAGCTGGTGTGTCTACAATCGCTCTGTCAGCATTTTCCCTTGGTTTACCCCGTTATTTTCCTCCAGCCTGAGTCTTAATTGACTTCTTCTTTCTTTGGGTTTATTTATCAAATTCGTAGAATTTGATAAATAAATACTATCCACAATGGTTGGAATTTAATTTATATTCTCGACTTTATATTATCTCCAATCCTTATAACCAATGTTTAACTTTCAACACTTTGTATTTATACTCCACGTTTCTTTTTAAATAAATAACTTGTAGTGAACTTTCGGCTCTATATTTCACCACCCAGCCTTACAACAATCACCCTCCAGACTTATGCTAATTATCCGCCAATAGTTTAATTAAACAATTTCATTATACTCCGGCCCCACCTATATATATCAATAACCAATCAAACACTCGTATCATACCTGGCTATCCTCCGCACACCTTAGTTAACCTCCGGGCAAGTTCAACGTGCGACCACCGTCCGATGGCCCTTCTCCAAATCAACGAATCTTGGCAATTTCGCTCGGCTTCCAACGTCGGGATTTAACGTGCGATGGCATGGGTTAAACGGTTGTTTGCCGGGGTCACTTCGCCACGTGTCGCATTCCCTATGGAATCGCTCGCGAATAGGAAATACCGCCTACTCCGCAAAAGCGGTGCGATATGGGCAACCCGCTTTTGTGATTCCGCTCGTGGTTTTGGTAGAGGGCTTGACCACGGGTGCATGTATGGTTCCGCTATCCTTTTGTTTGTTAACTCATGTCCAATCCTCGGGTCAGGTTCCGAAAGCACAACAATTTTTTCTCTTTATTAAGCGGGATTTTAATATGTGTATTATCAAAGAAAACCAACACAAATTTTATAAGAAAATTGTTCAAAAGTCGAGCCTGCCGAACTTCAAACGACGATAAACCATAATTCAAACCAAATTCGCGTTCCAAAATAGCCTGCTGACGTCGGCCAATTTTGTGCGCGAATTTCTTATCAAATTCGCCCTAATATTTTACGGGTCCGGATTTCCACTGCGCGAGCGACCCAAACAAAGATCCGCTCCAATCAATTTTTGCCACGTGTCCTCAATAAAAACTTGCCCTGCTCCCGGCTGCGGGTGCATTCGATGGCGTTTAAGGTGATGGGACATGGATATGGCGATTTCATATCATTCGCATTAACATTTAACGCTGTTCAATTAAGTTTTCACATCAAATCTAGATTAATTAATTTTTAACACTGTTCAAGATCGGACCTCCACTCCTCTGAGCGATTCTGCACGCTCCAATTTGATCCGGCCTTCGGCTCTCATTATTAATGATCAGAGATTCATTATGAAGGTCGTCCTTTGATTGCATTACAGACGGGTCGACATAAAAAATGGCGTTTAGCCATGGTTTTTCAGACAAGCCGGTTGTGGATTACACTGTCTGGTAACTGCGATGATAAGGAGAAGTGGCCAGCGGAACTTCTGCCTAGACTTTGCTGCATATTTCCATTTCTCTCGGTTCTGTACTCTCTGTCTGTCTTCCTCTGTTAATTGGAATTCTGCTTCTTCGTCTCTTGTGCCCACTGTGATTGCACCCATGCCTCGCGTGCGTCATAGGATGCGTTGCCGCAGGGGGAGCACTAGAGGTCAATCCCGGCGCGCTCCCTCCAGCACCTCAACAGAGGCTAGTTCACCTTCTCCCACGACGCGCACTGCACAATTTTCCTTTGATTGCACTCTCAACCGCCCGCGAATCACAGCTGTAGTCACTGTGGTCTTCCGCGAGGAAGCCCAAACGCAGGAAGAATGCACCCGTCCGGCGGGTCTGAGCGGGTTTTAATTTGTTTTTCTTGCTTAGCAGGCCCAGTTAATTGGGCTGCTTTTAGTTTATTTTACTATGCTGGACCTTTAAGTAATATTTTTGAATTCTGTAAATTAAACGTTCAAGACTGGTTTCCCCGTATGAGGGCAGTCTTCTTAATTTTTTGATTTTTTGATGACAAATTTTCCATGAGTATGGCCAGGCAATGTTTTTGACTTCGATGTAATTTTATTCGCAATGTTAATAGATTAACTTTACTTTGAATTCTCACATGATTAGCGTTTTTCTTGATCTGTTCAAGGATTTTGGGTACTTTAATTTGTATTTGGAGCAATGGACGTCGGTACTCTATCTGTTGCTTTACTGTTCTACATACTACTATTTCACTTTCTTATAGATGCCTCGGGCATATTTGAATGCTTTCTCAGATTGTCAATAATCTCCATGTGGACCGTTACTGGATTTTATATCATGTCCTGTATGTGACATGGGGTATTTTTCTATCATTGTCTGGGGTGGGACTTCCACTTTTCTGGATGGATATTTGGGTTCCAATCTTCAGATGTGAAAATGTAATGACTTCATGGACTGTTTTACTTCATATAATATATTCAAAATAGCATTTTTTCTCTTCTAAAAAAAAAATGATTAATGTTTATCATTATGCCTTCAAAACTAGCGATGCTGGTCTATGTTGCTGGTTTATTGATATGGTCTGATGGTCTTTTTATATTTTGGACATATCACACTCCTCACATGATTAGCGTTTTTCTCTGTTCAAGGATTTTGCGTACTTTAATTTGTATTTGGAACAATGGACATCGGTACATAATCTATCTGTTGCTTTACTATTCTAAATACTGCTATTTCACTTTCTTATAGATGCCTCGGGCATATTTGGATGCTTTCTCGGATTGTCGATAATCTCCATGTGGACCATTACTGGGTTTTATATCAAGTCGTTGTATGTGACATGGGGTATTTTTCTATCATTGTCTGGGGTGGGACTTCCACTTTTCTGGATGGATATTTGGGTTCCAATCTTAAGATGTGAAAATGTAATGACTTCATGGACTGTTTTACTTCATACATTATATTGAAAACATCGTTTTTTCTCTTGTGAAAAAAAAATGATTAATGTTTATCACTCTGCCTTCAAAACTAGCGATGCTGGTCTATGTTGCTGGTTTATTGATATGGTCCGATAGTCTTTTTATATTTTGGACATATAACGCTCCTCACATGATTAGCGTTTTTCTCTGTTGCAGGATTTTGGGTACTTTAATTTGTATTTGGAACAATGGACGTCGGTACTCTATCTGTTGCTTTACTATTCTACATACTGCTATTTCACTTTCTTATAGATACCTCGGGCATATTTGGATGCTTTCTCAGATTGTCGATAATCTCCATGTGGACCGTTACTGGGTTTTATATCATGTCCCTGTATGTGACATGGGGTATTTTTCTATCCTTGTCTGGGGTGGGACTTCCACTTTTCTGGATGGATATTTGGGTTCCAATCTTCAGATGTGAAAATGTAATGACTTCATGGACTCTTTTACTTCATATAATATATTCAAAACAGCGTTTTTTCTCTTGTGAAAAAAAAATGATTAATGTTTATCACTCTGCCTTCAAAACTAGCGATGCTGGTCTATGTTGCTGGTTTATTGATATGGTCTGATGGTCTTTTTATATTTTGGACATATCACACTCCTCACATGATTATGATTAGTGTTTTTCTCTGTTGCAAGGTTTTGGGTACTTTAATTTTTATTTGGAACAATGGACGTCGGTACTCTATCTGTTGCTTTACTATTCTACATATTGCTATTTCACTTTCATGGACTGTTTTACTTCATATAATATCTTCACTTTCATGGACTGTTTTACTTCACTGTTGTAGGGTCTTGGGTACTTTAATTTGTATTTGGAACAATGGACGTCGGTACTCTATCTGTTGCTTTACTATTCTACATACTGCTATTTCACTTTCTTATAGATGCCTCGGGCTTATTTGGATGCTTTCTCAGATTGTCGATAATCTCCATGTGGACCGTTACTGGGTTTTATATCAAGTCCCTGTATGTGACATGGGGTATTTTTCTATCAGTGTCTGGGGTGGGACTTCCACTTTTCTGGATGTATATTTGGGTTCCAATCTTCAGATGTGAAAATGTAATGATTTCATGGACTGTTTTACTTCATATAATATATTCAAAACATCGTTTTTCTCTTGTGAAAAAAAAATGATTAATGTTTATCACTCTGCCTTCAAAACTAGCGATGCTGGTCTATGTTGCTGGTTTATTGATATGGTCTGATGGTATTTTTATTTTTGGACATATCACACTCCTCACATGATTAGCGTTTTTCTCTGTTCAAGGATTTTGGGTACTTTAATTTGTATTTGGAACAATGGACGTCGGTACTCTATCTGTTGCTTTACTATTCTACATACTATTATTTCACTTTCATGGGCCCCATTTTTACTTCATATCTTGCTATTTCGCATGGACTGTTTTTACTTCTTTGTTGTAGGGTCTTGGTACTGTTGTATTTGGAACAATGGACGTCGGTACTCTATCTGTTCTTTACTATTCTACATCTGTATTTCACTTTCATGAGTGATTTTCTTCCTTTGACAGCGCAGGTCCTGGGTACTTTAATTTGTATTTGGAACAATGGACGTCGGTACTCTATCTGTTGCTTTACTATTCTACATACTGCTATTTCACTTTCATGGACTGTTTTACTTCATATAATATCTTCAAAACAACGTTTCTCGTCTTTTAAAATTTTAATTTTTTTTTTTTAAATTGAACCCTCCGTCGGTCTACCGACGCCTTGTAGACGTCGGAACTGCGACAATCCAGAAACGTCGGACGAGAGACAGTATGAAAACTTCGGAAGCGCGACGTGCTAAACGTCGGAACTGCGACAACCCAGAAACGTCGGAAGAGAGACAGTATGAAAACGTCGGAAGCACGACGTTCCAAACGTCGGACCACATATCGTCGGAATTACGACATCTTCCAGACGTCGGAAGAGTGACGTCCAAAACGTCGGACCACGTTTAGTCGGAATTGCGACAGTTGACAAGCGTCGGAAGAGCGACGCCAAAACGTCGGACCACGTTTAGTCGGAACTGCGACGGTTAATGAGCGTCGGAAGAACCACGTTTAAAACGTCGGAGCCGCGACGGTTTGTGAGACGTCGAAAGAGTGACGCCTGTTCGGAACGTCGGAATAAGTGTCGATAGTGCGACACTTTTTACTTGCGTCGGAACGGCGACGGCATGAGAAACCACGGTTTGTCCGCCCTTGAACTATCGCTCTTGCGACGAATATGTGTCGGAATAGCGACGAATTGGCCGTCGGAATTTCCTCCAAATTCTCTA
>CM076575.1:1961168039-1961219564 GCA_034641835.2 Pinus albicaulis
GTTGGGCTAGAATTAAGGTATGTTTTCACCCTATGATTACTTCAAGTTATGACACAATTTTAGGAATTCTTCCTTCTCTTAACAATAAAGAAAGAAAAGACTTATGAAAATTAGGGAAATTGGACTAACGACAAGAGGAACATTTCTATAATGGAAATCTAACTTATTGTATCCTCATATGTAGGAAGGCAAAGCAGCCGAACCAATGGCAAATGGAAGACAACCGATAGGAGGGGGAAAGACATGTCCAACCTCGAGAACCCAAACGATAGCCACGCAAAGCGGGCTGTTGTTTGGAAAATACGATCTCATTGTATGTAAATTCCTTTAAAAGGACTACGGACGAATGGAAAATGGGAGGAATTTCCTTCTGTAATCAACGCATCAGGACAGAGTTGTCCAAATTGTATTCATGTATTATACCTCGATGTAATAAATAGTTTTGATGTTTTTAACAATCATCTTTTATTTTTTCATTGTGTTATAACTTCTGGCGGTCCGGGCCCAACCGCTGGGATTTTCATCGCCAATTTCCATGTAGTGCGTAGTTATAGAAACAATACCCAGTTATTTGATGTGATTGTAAATTACTCTTTCACTCAATAAAGTTACATTTTCCTTTTCTCGATATAGTGTGGCATTCATACTCTCTAGCTTAGAATAATCGCATTCGCGTTTCTTGTTTTATAGTAATGCTGTTAGGTGTTTCCAATTTCTTTCAAATACCTTTGCAATCGATTTATGAGTCACGAAATAATTACTGTTCAACATTATTTCCATTTATAGATTAGATTTTCCTTTCAAATAGTAAGGCATTCCATTGCTAATTAATGTTGAATTAGTCAAGTTACAAAGAGAATTCCATTGTAAAATCATATAATTAATTGGTGTTTAATTAATTTAGAATGTTGTTAAGTTAATTTAGATTTATTTTTAGTTTGTTTAAGAATTACCGAACCAATCGAGAAGGGGATAGATCCATCTACAGTCCGCTAAGAGAGTTGGTTGCACACGCAGGAGATAGTCCTCTAGCTACACCACCTTCAAGTCAACATAAAGGTAAGTACTCACCCACACCTCCACCACCAGTGGAAGAAGATATGGCCACTCACATGAAGCTACCCACTTTCAAGGGTGTAGGGGATGAAGATATGGACCGATTTTGGTTTGTAGCAGAATCTGTATGGACTGCAGATAATGTAGCTACCAACACTGTAAAGAGAGCGCATCTATCACTTGCCTTTGAAGGAAGGGCCTTGGATTGGTATATGGGGTACGTGGGAGAACACATCGATCCATCTATTCAAGAGATAAATATAACTTTAGAACAACAGTTTTAGAAGCCTATGTCCTACTAACAAATAGTCGTCGATTTGAAAGACTTTAAACAAGGACCCACCGAATCAATATGGGAGGCTGATTAACGGCTAAAAAAGGTTATCAGAGATGGGGAATTTCATTATGATGATAGGGAGCATAAGGAATAGTTTATCTCTATGTTTCTACCTCACCTGCGCAGACCTATGGGACAACAATCGATTGCAATGCAAGAAAAGGCCTTTGAAATTGCTATGAAGTTAGAGGATGTGCTGAGAGACGATGCTTAGTTTGGGGTACAACAGATCTAGGTGTTGTACCTTAAGAGACAATCCCTTAGTTGTGATAAGGAATCAATGCTTAAGACATTTATATGATTATGTCACTAAAATATTTGTCTCTATTTTAATCACCTTCAAGTATTTACAATTAAACCCTTAGATATCAAAAACAATGTATGTCTCACAATGCTATTATCTACTGATGTTGAATGAAATGACCAGAAGAAAATGAAAGAAGAAATTCCAAACTGATATGTTGTCATAGAGAATATATCATCTCAAACTTCAAAGGAATTAATGAAAGAAGCAGTTAAAACAAAGGAGCACCAATTAAGGATTTTAACTCTTGATTACATAGGAAGAAAAGAGACCCGCTACTCATCACTTTGTTTTATTCAAATAAAGAAAAACATAATGCGAAATAAGATACATATCAACATAAATAGATGCTAGAAACTTGCTCACTCATTCATTAATCATTGAAATCTCTTAGTACAAAAAAGTAATATGAAGGTCCAAAACTTGGAACCTTCCTTCCTCTTGAAAATTACATTAAATACAACAAAAAAAACATTTTGGAACTATTGTAACCAATTCCAACTACCACAACTACTTAGGAATTCAGCGGTTGTCTTTTACATGCCTTCAAAATGTCTTATTACAATTACATTGTCTTCAGAAAAGTAATAAAATGTAAAAATATACATCTTAATCTATAGGAATTGCTAATGATGTTGCTGCATGCCCTTGGTCATCTGATTTGTCTTTCTTTGATGCTAAAAACCATTTTGGCAAGTCTATTGTCCATGCTCTGCACTTTTTCCATATATCTATCTTTGTCTCGGGAAAATTTGTTAGATTATGATACTCCAATCTGAATGCAGTAATTCGATTATAAGATGGTCCTTCTGTGAAAAGAGTTTTTTCCAACCATAGTAGCTGGAAATGTTTTTGCAGAAAGTTGACCATTGTTTCTCATTTAAGCACCTAAGTTTTTTCATGCCTATTATCAACTTTGATTTTTTCCATAAATAGAGAATTCTCATAAGAATCCCATGGAAAAATATTTCCTTCATCTCCCCAACATGATGGCAGAATTATTCTTGTTAATTTGTTAAAGAACTTATCAAATTGAATTACTGCCTCTTTAATTTCCATCAACTTCTTTTCTGTAGCTTTCCTATGATCATTTATAACAATCATCTTATTGATCTCCACTACATATAAGGTCATGTCTTTAATAATATTCTCTTCTAATTCCTGATCTGTTTTAGAATTAATAAATTCAATGAACCTTTTAGCCCAGATGGCTCTGTTAATTGCCTTCCGCTTATCTATCATAATTGGTTCTTCACATTCCCTGATAAGACTTTTTTCCTCTGCAACTATCTTCAAACAACTCCAAATTGATTTCATTTCAGAAATTATATCATTCCAAATGATATATCTGGCTTGTATCAGTGAAATGTTTCCTTTCAATCTTTCTTTGAGATTTTTAATCTTAGCATTATCATTATGAATATTGGTTTTATATTTATCAGCTTCATTCTCTATGATATGAATAAGCTTTGTTGCAGTCTCCAGATTTGCTTGAGCCTTTTTCCAATCTCTTTTAGCCATCTGCAACTCAGTATTCAATTGAACAATCTGTGCTTGATGATCTTCACTACCTGTAGGAAAAATGAAGGTACAACTATGGTTATCAATATGATTTTGCAATGATATTGCAGTTTGATTTATTTTGGAAATTTGTTCATCTTTTTTCGTTAGTTTTTGTAGAATATTTTCCTTCTCATTCTCCACCTATGCAACTTCTGCAGCCATAGAATGTTCTCCTATAGGAAACTTAAGTTTCTTCCTCAATGTGGATGTTTCCATTTCAGCACTCTGCATCAATTTCTATACAACAGTCTTGTCACTAGGGTCCACTCCAATCTTTACAATGATTTCCTTTCACTCATCATTCTAAACTGTTAAAGCTCTTGCATTAGCTTTCTCTAGCTTAAATTGCTTAAGTTGATTTCCCAACATATTTTCTGCTTTCATTTCTATTGCATTGGTCTTGGTCAAGTCATTTACAATTAAATGACTAGTTTGCATATCCAAATTCATTTTATCCATTAGGAGAATCTTATTTACATCCACAGTTACATTTACAGTATTGAAAATTTTAGAAGAACCTATTGACATGTCTGTGGGATGAGACAGGGAAATTCTGAATTGATCTTTTTGAAGATCCATGACAGTCGAGAGTCTTGTTTGATCCGGAGTGACCTAATACTAAGCTTGGGCTTCCATGTTTGCCTTCATCTTTTGATTCCTTTCTTCATTCTATGAAAATATCTATTTGATCAGAGGTACTTGCTCATGAGAGATTTCATGACTCCTAGGTGAAGCAGGAAACTTTTTTTCTTCTCCTAAATGTAAAGAAAAACCAGGTCGGTTAAATGTAAATTCTTCATTAAACTTTGTTCTCTTTTTAGCCCCCTGCTCCTCAGCATCTAAGTCAATCACTGTTTCTTTTCTTGTTTTGTTTGATTTTTCTGATATGATAGGGGTGTGAATGTTTGAACCTGCTAAACTTATCACATCTCTACTTGCTAACTTCTCCAAATTTGGCCTGCTTTCAGGAATGAAAGCTGAATACCCATTCTCAATTCTTCTATTTGAAATTACACTGTGAGAGTCATAAGATCAACTTTCCCCTAACAACCTATGCATATCATCTAACATTTTAGTAACCTCCTCAAATTCCTGTCTCATATTGAATATGAAAGGGCCTACAGTCATGGGTAATTTGTACATATGCCCCTTTTTCATGGGCACAAAGTGAACATGATCAACATTTAGACTCTATTGAATAATTTCTAAGGCAAATAGCCTCATAGGTACAAATGTTGGAAGTCTGTAAGGCTCAATACTTGCTCCATATAGCCTAATTTCAGAGTAATCCTAAAAAACAAACCAATCTCAAAATTTTCAAGTTGCTCCTAGATGTAAATACTCCTGAGCTTTAGGTAAAAAACAAGGTGGAGGAACTCCATTCAATATTTTTTATGAAACTAACATGAAATCACTGGCGAAATCAAGCAACATTGCTTCATTTTTCTCTCTTCTTACTACATATGTCCAGAACACTACTGATTGCCTTTTTTTGTTTACATCCATAATATTTAGACCTAAATGCATGAACTCTCCACATTTTGATATAAGAAAAAGTATACAGTTAATGAAGGAAATTTAAACGAACCTGTTAATGAAAGGCTCATCAGTTGTGAATTAACTGCCTCCTGCCAGTATGATGGAGTATCCAGTACTATTCCTGATTTCATCATCAGGGAAAACATCCCTAAGACCGATTTATCCACTGCATTGTCATTTTCTTTGCCCAGAATTTTCACAATGCTACTTAATACTGGTCAAATTTCTGCATCTAAAATCTCCATAGAAAATTCTTTGTTGTCTAGTTGAAACTGCTTCATGTTTTTCTTCGAGAATAATATGAACTAATTAAAATATTCACCTGTAACATTATCATAATAGGTTATCAGGGAATTGTAGGAAAATTGAACAGATTACTCTGACTTGGGATAGCAAAGGGCTTGATGGATTAGCTGGGTAGACACTTGCAAAACATTCTCTCCCTGACAATTCATAACAAAGCATTTCCCAAGGTACATGACTAACACCAACCAATAGATAAATTTAGGAAAAAGGTGGGTTTTTGGGATACATGCATAAATTATTCCAGAATTGACCATGGCAGTGAAAACAGGCGAGGTTTTGTCATGTAGGATGACTTTCTGATAAAATGGAATATGAATTATGGAACAAAGAGTATCTTGAATACCCCCCTCAGTGTCCATCAGAGGGATATGACTAGTTGAACCCGACAAGGATGAACACTTAGCCATGACTGAAATTTAACGTAAAGGATAACTCATAGGGTGGTCACTTCTACTAGGTTGACAGGAAACTTAAAACAAGACTCAGAGCAAACTAATCAGGAAATATTTGAAAAAAAAATGCTAATTTTGTTTAAATAGGTGGCGCGGCTTCGAAATTTAATGCTGACATGACACACCAACAAGTCGTTGATTCGATGTGGAAGACAGTCGTGAACAACTCAATGTCCTATGTCACTTCGGGGGCACACGAGGTACGGAGGAATATTTTGTTTGGTGCCCCCAAAATGAATCTTCATCGGTCATCTATGATGTCCTCTCAGTCATTCGAGTCAACTGCGGAGGCACTCATTTAATTAACTTGTGCGCTGATTATGCCCGCGGGTTGGGCCTTTTGATGAAAATTGAAACTATCGATGCTTTCCTCCCAACGAAATGATCGATTTTTAAACATAAATGCAAAACCCACTTTCATAAAGTTTAAACTGTTTAAAATTTTTACTTTAATACATCAACAGAAGTGTTTTTTTATGTTAAAGTATAAAAATTTCAATACTTTAACATTTTTTACAACAATTTGAATTTTTTTTTTATATTTCCAAAATTTGAAAATAAAAAGGATATGCAGATGATCCACAACATCTGTCTCCACCTGGGGATAGTGTTTTTACCAAGAAACAATAAGAACCTACAGATTATTGCCTTCACCTTGGGCATGGAGTCAAAAATTGCTTGATGAGAAATATACAATGAGGGAAAATCGAATATATACAATGATGAACTTGATGCTTCAGTGTTGGAAATAGTGTTTCAAATACTGCCCATTCACAGGTAGCTCTACTGCTTCTCCATCAAGATTTTCCAACATAAAATTTTTATTTGATCTAACTTCAGCGATTTTGTAAGGTCCATAGCATAAAGGATCCGACTTGCCATGTTTCCCTTTCTCTTCTCTTCTGGTATCCCATCTTAATACCATATCTCCAGTTTGAAACATGATCTCCTTTTCCTTCCTGTCAAAAATAGATGTCATTTTTCCCTGATATGTGACCAAATTGTCTTTGACTTTATTTCTTCTTTCACTCAATTCTATTACCTTATTCAACCTTCTTATCAATGCATTAGGTTCTTCCTAAGCTTCTTGAAGAAAAGAAATAACTGGTCTTTCTAATTGAGTGGGAAAAAAAGCTTGAGAGCCATATACTAATTCATATGGTGACTTACCAGTGGATCTTCTAGTAGTAGTTCTCACTGCCTAGAGAGAAAAAATTAGTTTTGAGTCCCAATTTTTCTGGTTTTCATTGATTGTTTTCTTCAGGATATTTACCAATGTTTTGTTAGATGATTCAGCTAACCCATTTCCTTGTGGGTGATATGCTATGGAATGAGACACTATCACATTATAAGTTCGACAAAAATTTCTGAATCTGACTGAGTTGAATACCTGAGCATTTTTTGTTACAATCTTCACTGGACATCCAAACCTGCTGAAAATATTCTCTTCTAAAAACTTCATTACTACCAAATAATTTTCCTTTCTGGTAGGAATTTCCTCTAGCCATTTTGTAAAATAATTTGTGCCAGTTAGAATCCACTTAAACTGCCCACTTGATGGTGGATTAATTTCCCCAATGAAATCTAATCCCCATTGTCTGAATGGTTCTTCAATGAAAACAGGAAGAAGAGGTAAAAGAGCTAACCTTTTATCTTCTACAAACAAATGGCATTTCTGACAACTTCTAACAACTCTGTATACATCAGAAAATAAATAAGGCCAATAAAAACTTGATTTAAGAATCTTATGGGCAATTAATTTCCAGCTATAATGACCTCCACACAAGCATTCATGGTATTCTGTGATAACTTCCATTATTTCTTCTTCTGTCAAACATAACAGCAGGACACCAGCAGGATCTTTCCAATACAGTTTTGCATCAATTATAACATAAGTATGATCTTTAAGTTATAGAGCTTTGTAATTAGCTCTATTGATTAACAGAGGACAAGAAAGGAAACACAAATAGTGAATGATGTATTTACTAGTTTGAGCAAAGAAATTTGTATTTGATTGTTGAATTTGACTTAACTTAATCATTTTCATCAGCCACTTCATTTAGAGGTGCAAGCAAGTTAATCCCCATAGCTTAAAATTTAGATTCTGTCAGCAATTTAGCTAGTCCCTGTCCTTAGACTAACTTAGTAGGTTTAATGTCCAAATCATATTCTTGGATTTTAGCAATCCATTTACCTCTTTTCCCCTCCACATCACTTTGTACTAGTACATCTTTCATTGCAGAATTAGGTACATATGCTACTATTTGAGAATGAAGTACATAAGTCCTGAAAGCTTTTAATAATTTAACTAAAGCATATACCTTCTTTTCTAGAATATTATACTTAAGCTTTGCATCTCTGAGGATTTTACTGAAAAAAGCTACAGGTTTCTCACTTCCTTCTTCATTTTTCTGTAATAACACAACAACAATAGTAGATGACGATGCAAATGAGAATATTTGGAAAGGCTTCAAGTAATCTGGATTGATAAAAAATGGAACTTCTTGGAGAGCTTCTTTAATTCTGCCAAAGGATTCTCTTGCATCCTTGTCCCATTTCACTTCAACATTCTTTTTCAAAATATATGTTATTTTCCTGACAATCTCTGCATAATTTGGAACAAATCTTCTCAAAAAATTAATTTTTCCTAGAAACCTTTGGATATCCTTTTTACTTCTAGGCAGTGGAATTGTTTGTATAGCCTTAACTCTTGTTGGATCAATTTTCACGCCTTGATTTGAAACTATATGACCCAGAAACTTCCCTTCCTCTAGAGAAAACAAGGATTTCTTAGGATTCAATGATAACCCAAATTTTCTGCACTTCAAGAAAGCTTTCTGCAGGTGCTCTAAATGTTCATCATCAAAACCTGAAAAAATAGTAACATCATCAAGATAAATGAACACAAACTTGTCACCCACAAAAGCAATATCCATTGCCCTTTGAAAAGTAGCTCCTGCATTCATGAGGCTGAATGGCATCCTAGCATACATGAAAGTTCCCCAAGGTGTGGTGAAAGTTGTTTTCTTCTGATCTTCCTTCTCCACAGCTACTTGATTATATCCAGGAAAACCATCAACCATGGACAACCTATAAGCTCCAGTCACTTTCTGCAAAACAAAATCCATCTTTGGAAAAGGATAATTGTCTTTTAGAGATGCTCTGTTTAAATTTCTGAAATCCACACATAATCTTATCTCTCCATTTTTCTGCCTGAATGGTACCAGATTGGAAACCCAATTTGAATATCTGAGTAGGACTATGATTTTTTCTTGCAAAATTTTCTTTACTTATTTTTCAATTGGGGCAACTAATAGTGGGTTAATTTCTCTAAGCTTCTGTTTGTGTGGCTTGACTCCCTCTTTCAGTGGTATTTTGTGCTAAAAAATATCTAGATCATAAGTCTGTAAATATTCATATGACCATGCAAACACATTCATGAATTTTTTGAAAATATCTACATACCTTTCTTTATATTCCTTAGGAACTCCTTTAAACAAATTGACGATTTTAAGCTCATTCTGAGTTCCTAAATTACATTCCTCCATTTCTCCATCTTGAGATACCTTTTTCTGATTCTCTGCCACACCATTAGCATTGAAAAATCTCTCAAGAGGCACCAAACCTTTGGGAAAAATATTATCTTTCAATTGAATTATCATCTGATCACCAATTGTTTGCTTCAAGTTTTTAGACATATCACTTTGATCACTTCCATCAACTTCTAAATCAATTTTACTATCTTCAAAATTTTGAATCATTGTTAAAAATTGATTAATCTGGTCATCATCCTCAAAAACTTGCCAATGCTTTACATTATCAGGGATTGAAGGCCCGTGTCTCAACTCAATTTCATATCTTAACCTTGGATTAATTGGTGTTTTAAATGTATTAGATGAAACTGCTAATGAATCTGCCATTCTATTTTCTTCTCTTGGAATAAATTGAATATTAAAGGCTTCAAAATAATTTTCAACTAGATCACACACCTCATTTCTATAGGACCTCAATCTGGGATGCTTAGTTTGACACCAATTCTTAATCTGTCTAATTATTAATTCAGAATCACCAAAAACAGAAATAGATTGAATTCCCATTTGTTTGGTTGTTCACAGGCTTAAAATCAATGCTTCGTACTCTGCCACATTATTAGTAGATTCAAATGCCAGTTTAAAAGAAAAAGGTGAAAGGTTACCTTCAGGAGATATAAATATGAATCCAGCTCCAATGCCCTCTTTAGAAAAGGCACCATCGAAATAACACTTCCAAATTTATTTGAATGCAACTCCCTGTGTATATTGGCTGACGAAAGTTTCTCTTTTGAATCTTCAACAAACTTTGCATCTTCATGCAACATGAAACAAGAAAGATCTTCTTTCTGTTGGCCATAAATGGGGGAATTACCTGCATCTTTCTTGGTTGTAGTTTTCAGAAATCTAATTTCTTTGGATAACCTCCTTTCCTCCCCATTAAAAATGGGAATGATGGCATATGTAAAATCCAATTTCAACACACCCCCAAGCTTTGCTCCCCAGGATCTAGACAACAACATACCAAATCCGGCCAGAATATCTGCTACTACAACATCCATCATAATACTCTTGGCTGGAATTTGAGCCAAGGAAACAACCATTTCTTTGATAAGACCTACACACTTCACCCTTTTTGAATCAAAGGAATAAAGGTCTCTATATGGCTTAGTGATTTGTAACTTTAGCTCATTCATCACAGGCAATGGTATAAGATTATGCGATGCACCAGAATCTAACATACAACTATGTAAAATGAAATCATGCAAAAAAAATGATATATAAAAAGGTGTAACAGAGGAATCTACCTCTTCTACATGAGGCCCAAAAGTAACCACTAGCTTTTCTTCTTGAAAATTCACTATATCACCCACCTCATCAGACTGAGATAAATTAATAAATTCTGCAATTTCTTTCTTAGAACCCAGTGTTTTAGCCAAATCAAGAAGAGGTACTTGTATTTTAAATTTTTTTAGCTCTTTCAACAAACTGAATGTTTGATTTTGTTTTGTCAACTTTTCAGGTTCTTCTTGATTTTTGTTTATATTTGCATGTTTCTCAGGAACAGTAACAATATTCTCCAAAATATTAGAGTCATTAGATTTGAGTTGGGAAGCATCAGTTTGCGACTTCTCCTTTTCTTCTACTGGATTCATGGGCTACTTTCACTTTTCTGATTTTTTTATTGAATTTTTTTGTTGTGGAGTCGCCATTGGAGAAGGAGATGAATCTGATTCTGTTTCTTCATCATCTTGAATTCTCGACCTCTTTTTAGATGTCAATTCATACTTTTTATGTAATTCATCTTGCATAAAATCAGTAAATTGTTTACAATAGTCATCTATCTCTTACTGATCAAATGAAATATTAGCTTCTTTTCATTCTTCTTCACATTCTTTTTCACATTCTTCTTTTGTACTATCTTCCATGTATATGGCAGAAATTTTCTCTTCATCTCCTTGATGATCATCATCAGCAGACTGGGGAGGAGTTGCTTCTATATATAAGGGTGCTTGAACTTGATCCTGATCTCTTCTTTCCCTCTACAGAATCTGCAGGGGTTTCTTTCTAAATTTGGGATTAAAAACTCCCCTGTTTTGTTGTGTAGGTTTCTTGTTATCCAATTCCAACTTTACTAATTTGTTTGATAAATTTTTAATGACTTTGGTCATGTCATCAATCCTTTGATATTGTATTGACTCTTCTTTAGCTTTTCCTTCATATTGAACTGACTTTTCTTCTTGGGCCTTCCCAGCGACAGTCATGTTTGCTTCAATTTCCAAGGCATCGGTTTGGATCTGTTCAAGAGTAGGGGACCTTCTTTTGGTCAAAGTAAAACTAAAATATGATACAAATGCCCTAGTGAAAACAACTCTTGCTCCAATAGGAGGTGGTTTCATTTCTGCAGGCAAACTATTGTACAAATTATTGAATCTTTTAATGAAATCACTCATATTTTCATCTAGTTTTTTCTTAATAACATTAAAATCTATTAAAGAATAACCACGGTCTCTCTTTTAACCCCATCTTTGGATGAATTGTCTTTCTAACTCATCCCGATAATTAATTCAGCCATTTGGTAATCCTTTAAACCATTTTCTTGCCTCTCCACAAAAAATCTTATTACCACATCAAGGTGTTCTAGGTTGAAATTTTCGGCAAAGGTGCAAGACAAAGGCAAGTGTTGTTCTGCAGTTATTTCATCTTCACTAGTAAAACTAGGAAGCAACTTAAGATATTCTTGGGGCATTGCATTCATTGGTTGAGGAAGATTTAGTGGTGCATATCTGTTCATCAAGAAAGCAGGGGCTGCCATGTTTATGCCCTGATTGACTGCTCCTTGAGTAGTGTGAATCTGTATACCATTTGTAAGTATGGACGAATGGGGAGAAACAACTGATAAAGGAGGGTGTTGATAAACTAAAGTAGAAGAACTCACAATTGTATTAGGTTGAGTTTCTGTAAATGAAAAACATACAGATTCTAAAGACTGCTCTTCTAACCTTGGTTCTTGGAAATGAATGGATGAAGACAAGGATTTTTGTTCTGAGAAAGTGAGTTTTCGGGAAATATCCTTGGATGAAAGAGTATATGAATTGCTGCTGTGTAGGCAGTGTGGTATCAGGTGTAGAAAGGGTTTTTGGTTTCTTGATCTTTTCAGAAACCAACTTTTCTGGATTTGAAAGGGTAGGAACCTTCTGTTGAGAGGTATTAGACCTCGTATGTGGCTTCTTATAAGCCAAAATTAGAAAATAAAACATAGCTATTTAATATTCCTCCTCTCTGAACAACCAAAGGAAATAAAAATTAAACCCAGGGAAAATATTTGGTTTCTTCGCATCCCCGGAAACAGCACCAATTAATGTTGTACCTTAAGAGACAATCCCTTAGTTGTGATAATGAATCAATGCTTAAGACATTTATATGATTATGTCACTAAAATATCTGTCTTTATTTTAATCACCTTCAAGTATTTACAATTAAACCCTTAGATATCAAAGACAATGTATGTCTCACAATGGCTATTATTTTCCGATGTTGAATGAAATGACCAAGAAAAATGAAAGAAGAATGTCCAAACTGCAGGCCGTCATACAAATAATATATCATCTCAAGCTTCTAAGGAAAAAATGAAAGAAGTAGTTAAAACAAAGGGAGCGCCAATTAAGGATTTTAACTCTTGATTACATAGTAGGTAAAAAGAGAATCATGAGCTCATCACTTTGTTTTATTCAAACAAAGAAAACACGAATGTAAGATACATATCAACATTAAAAGATGCTAGAAACTTGCTTACTCATTCATAAATCATTGAAATATCCGAGTACAAAAGTAACTGCTGTCCCGTTAGTAACTCATAAACATAGGATTCATAATTTTGACTTGAGTAATGGTAGTCTTGTAAATATGTACAAACTTCTTTGATTTCTACAAATTATTTCATATTTTGTGTAAAAGATAAAAAAAAATAAAAAAAAAAAAATTTGAAAGAGGTTAAAAATTCCTAAAAGAAAGATCAAAGGACTTATAAAAAATAATATACCCCAAAAGAAAAAAGATGAATAAAGCATGAAAATGTTCAAGTCTAAATGCCACTACTTTACTGTTTGCAGTTGATTATGGAAGAGTGTCAATAAATTCCATAGTCCATGATGAGTTGAACAATTTAATCTTGAATTATCATGTTTCAATTTACTTGTTTTAGATAGAGAATGAAGAATTATCATACAATTTAATCATGAAAATTCAGTAGTTAGGTAGAGAAATAAAGAATCCAACAGTTTAATCTGGATTCTTGGATGAAATAAGTGTAGAATTAGATAGTGTTATTGCTTTCAGAAAGAATAAATGTTGTAAAGGTTTATAGCACAAATGAACCTAATCAAAATGGAAGAAAAAAATGTTAGCAGTTCAAATTGGGTAGGTAGAAGAAGGTGAGAAGCATCATTGTAAATATTATTCACCAGGGCTGCAAATAACTAACTTCCCTTCCCCATATCCATTTATCATTCTAAACTATCAGTCAGAAAGGCTCAAGGCATTTCCTTGACTTCTGTTGGGACTAGACCCAAGGCTCTATGGCTGACTAGTTGAAAATGTTAAGTTGTTATATTAATCCCAAAAATCACATCATTTTCCATTCATGCATTCATTTCCATAAAAAATCATAAGTAAAAAACCTCATTTTACTTAATGATACTCTAAATCCCCATTTGATTAATTCCCCACATTTCATGAAGTATAAAACCCTCAAAATAACATTTTATCCTAAGTAGAAGTGATGAAATTATCATAAATGCAAGTTTTGCTTTGATCTTCACTTTTATTGGTTATAATGGTATGCTTTGAGTATTCACTTTTCCCCTTGTCATATTAACACCTAACATATTTATTAACTCCTTATTAATTATCCTAGTCCTATTAATATAATTCCCTTCTATTTAATATCCCAAAAACCCATTTAATATATGCTTTTGTATCAAAGATATTAAGCACATGTTGAAAAACATCCCAAAGTTATCCCTTTGACACAAAACTACCCATAAAAATATTTCCCCTCTCCCCTGTAGTTTTAGACCTTTGATAAATTTGAAACTATATAATAAAATACACAAAAAAGCATTAAACATGTTTCATATGTGTTTAAAAGGAAAAATATAAAATTCACGAAGTTTAATTTAAACCAAACTTCGCAAAACCCATCCCCCTATTTAAAACATCCCCTTCCCCGATTACCCTTAAACCCAAGGTTAAAACCTTAAATCTATCCTTATCCCGACATATACCCCTTTTACCAAAGTTCTAACCTTGGTTAAAATCCCTTTAATACCTAGCCATCGACTTTATTCCATGTATAAAGCCTTTGAATATATAAGTCTTGCTAAAATCCCTCATCGCCTTCGGATTTAATATCGACCATCCGATCTCCTCATCCCATTGATCCAACGGTTCTTATCGGACACGATGAATAATCCTTAGCCCCTTATATTCCCCCCATCTCATTGATTATTAGCCATCTGATCTCCAAGCATCCCTAATCTAACGGTCCACATCTAACCCGATAACATATACCCCCGTCCCCACCACTCCTCATCGGGTTAAACTTCAACCGTAGATCTTCACTCACCAGATCTACGGCTAATATCTAAAGCCCCGGCCCTACTACATTTACCTCTCACCTTTTAATCAAATACTGACCATTCGCTCCACTCCACCACATCCGATGGCGCACAACTCATTTCGCATTTTTAAAGTGATTGACCAAAGTTCCCAAAAAATTTTGCGAAAAAAGTTGTTTTGAGAAACCGCCACCCGCTACGTGTCTAAATTATATTGGATCGCATTGCTCAAGCTTAAAACCACTTACTGCTCAAAATCAATGCGAAAACCATTACTGTTTTTCCTTTCAAATAAAAAACCGTTCCCGCCATGTCGACGTGACCTGCAATTAATACTCATATGATCCATAAAAGCTAAGGTTTTAACCTTATTTCTTTATCAATTTTCATATCATTGCACCCTATCCATCTAAGAATCAATTGTAGACACCATTGACGAGCTAAATTTGGACCAAGTTGCCATCCTAAATTCATTCCCAATCTGAAAAGTGACTTCCAACAACTCCCAGTGCCTGATATCAAACCAATGAAACCAGTTTGAAGACTGGTACCGCCTGCCATCCCGTTCGACCGAAACAATACCTGGTCAAAGGTATTTATCAGTAATTCAAACCTGCCAATTTCATATTTCTAAAATAAAATCGAATTAATTGAAATTAAAAAAGCCAAAAAGTACTCATCTAAGAGTACTTAAACCTTGAAGAAATAGGGGAAACACTCTCAAATTTTTTCCAAAATTGGCCGCTTCCCAATTAAGGATTTTAACCATCTGAAAGATATTCCTACGGTTAAAATACCTTAGAATTGCTGAAGAAACCTTTGAAAACCCCTTTCTCATCTTCTGCACTGTACAAATCTACTTTTTCCTCATAAACCCTCGCCCAGATTCCGAATTCTTCCCAAATATGCTTAATTGGCCTTCTGCTTCAATAAAAAGCTGAACAAACAGTTTAATCTTGCTTAGTTCCTTCAAAAATGACTAAAAAGTAGGTAATCCCAAAAACTGGAGGTCCTAAACCTCAGAAGCCTGCCTCCAGCAAGCTTCCAAATCCCAAACCTCCCAGAATTGATAAACCTACTCCTGTTTTAACTACTGATTCTACTGAAGTGGTTAGACCTTTACAGCCTCTTGTCACCACTGAAGAAAGCAATCCTTTGATTGAATTAGATAACAGAATTGCTGATGCCACCCTTTAATTTGATCTTCTGGAAGTGCATAGCTGGTGTTAGGAGAAATTTGAAAAGAAAGTGGCAAATGACATACCTGTATGGGATTCCAATTTTCCCAAGTATGTGGTTCCCATTACCGATCCTGCTCAGGATTTCATTAGGTTGTGTCAGATGCATTATATTCCTGATCAAAGGTGCATGGTTAACAAATATAGTGAGGTCTTATTTTACATAACTATTGAATCAATCAATGACATGCTCCAGCTAGGACATGACCCACGAGTAGTGTCATTATCAATTGAAGACCTGACCCAGATGTATTTAGACCTAGATTTCCCTAGGAAGTTTGAAATCCTTCATAATTTCATGCCCAATCATGTCAATCTTCCATAGGTGAATCCTCCTTATGATACCTTTGATTTTCCTGAAAGCTCCAGACAGGTCATTTCCATGCTATCATTTATCTTAGGTTATGTTAATGATGAATTCACAGATGCCTCCATCTTAGGCTTCCTCTCCACTTTGTCTCCGAAACAGCAACCAGAGTTGGTCTTTGATTTTTCTAAATTTATTGCTGATAATATTCATTATCAACTGATAAAATTTCCTGATAAAGGAGTGTTCAGATATACTTCATATCTGTTACATCTCTTCTTGTTCTTTCAAGCAGATAATTTTCCCTCTGCACTACAGAAGATGGATATGGAAGGAAAGCCACTGTCAGTAATATTTTGGACCTCTCTTCTGAGAAAGAATAGCAATGAGTATAGTTATAGTGATTTCAATGACCTATTTATCAGACCTGCTATGAATTTGCTGGATAAAGCAGAACCACCAAGAATAAATGAAGATATAAAAAGGATTTTACAGTTGTCTGAGAACTGTAAAGTGGGTGATTGGTATTTATACAAAAATCACACTGAGATTAGAATATATGGTGCAATCTTGGCCCCATATAAATTTCCAAAGTTTCTAACCACCAGAATCTTTGCTCTGGAATATATAAGGCAAATTTTGAATGCAAATGCAGTAAATTTTACAACATCCAAAAAGAAGGCACAATTTAAATTGAAAAGTCAAATTGGTTCTTTCATTGTGAACAGTAGAGATGCCTTAAAGGAAGTATCCAGCAAGCTATTAACATTCAAGTTCCAGGAAATTTTTTATTGGAACTATGACCCTCATGGTATTCTAAGTAATCTCAAGATCAAATGCAAATTTCCCCCATTTATCCATGAATCTAAGCCACTAATTGAAAAATATGCAAATCAGTTGGAATGGGTGGCCAATACTTTAATTGATGATGATCAGGATAAGCAGACAGACAATTTGAACAGTACACATGTGGTTACAGTTAACCAACCAGCAGAAGCATCAAATAAAAGACCAAGGAAAAATAAGGATATTTAACCGAAAAAATCATTGAAAACAAATTCAAAACAGTATACAAAAAAAATTCCAAAATGAATACTTTAGAAAAAGAAGGAGTCATATATGTAGATGACACTAATGAGCAGCAGACAGACGATGAAGCCACCATCATTTTTAATGAAACTCTTAGAGAAATTCAAAATGAAGAGGTACAAGCACAAGGTAAAGGAAAAGAGATGGTTGAAATGGAAATGGATACAAAATCTCCCTCTTCATATAAAAAAACTGAAGAAACTGATCCTGATATTCAGAAGAGGTTCAAGCTAATCAGGGAGAAAAATGAAGAAATAAAAAATGAAGTTTATTCTAAACTTCTAAAAGAAAATCCAGAAGATGAGGACAGATTAGTAACAAAATTTGATTATTCAACCAATAAAATGATCATGTACTTTCTTCAACCAGTGGTAGCACATCCAAAATCAGCCTCAAATTACAGAAAGACAGAATTTGTAGTAAATGCTGATACTATTCATGAGCTAGATCAGATATAATTCCACAGGAGTGCATCAGAAATGTTATATTCAAAAGTAGTAAGAAAAAAAATGAGTGTTACTATGCTCCAAAAGACTGTATCCAACCTGCAAAATAAAATGAAACTTGATAAGGCATCATTACATGCAAAGGATTTAAGGACAAAAGAAGATTTGATAATTGAAATAGGAGCAGATCCTTCAAACACTGAAGTTTCTAGAAAATTAATAAGGCAGAATAATGGTGATATTGCAGCCTTAAGAAAGTAGCTTAAATTGCCATAGAGTGAGCATCCTCAGGAAAAATAAGTGCTTCAGGAAAAGACAGAGAAAGAAGAAACAATGCAACTTGTTTTGAAAATGACAGTTCAAATAAAAGAGATGGAAAACAAAATAGAATCTCTTATGCAAGAAAATGAAAATTTGAAGAAATTTCAGCAAGTTTCCATTCCTACAGTTATTCCAACTATAAGTACAGTTATTCGCTCAACATTGGCATAACATTTGGCACCTAAAGGAGTATTGGCAACTGCAGTGTCAATTACTTCTAAAGACCTCTCTGCCACTTCTTCATCAACATCACAGGTACATCCAACAGGGGAAACATCTGCCATAGTCAAGGCTATGGAAGACATGTCCATTAAAGATAAAGAGATAATTAGTTTGAAAGGAACCTTCAAAAATCTAGAAACATCCAACTGAGATGCCTTAATTACTTCCAAAGGACATGAATAGAGGGCCAACAGATTATAGGAATAGGTTAAAATTCTTCAACAACAGGTAAATCTCACTGAGCAGGTATCCTACATTAATAATTATCTATGGAATAACATCATTCAGGGCATACATTTGCAACGGCCCTCAATCCAGATAATTTATGAGAAAAAAGAGTTACTTAAGATAGCACAGATAGAAATACAGAAGACCAAAGAAGAACTGGCTGATAAGCCTGCTCAAGCCTTAAGACTTATCACATTTTTTAATAGCAAACATAGAGAAGAACTTGAGGAGCTAAAAATTCAAGACAAAACTGAAAGTATACTCCAAATAAAAAAGGTCCTGAATAAGAGAAACATGATTAATAATTTGTAGAACAGGTGTAAATATATGAACTTGGCTATCACCAGATTTGAGGCCAAATACATAGTAATGTCACAAGCATGTTTACTAGATATTCATGCATTAAATGAAAAGTTAATGTCACAAAAAGATTATGACAACAAAATCAGGGCATATGTCAAAGAGCAGATCAATAAACCTTTACCTCAAGGGTCCCCAACTGGTAAAGTTATTTTGGAATATTTTGAAAACTTATTCTTTTTGCAAAATGAGATCAAGCATATTTGTGTGGTTAAGCCCAATTTTGCAAAGTATACAGAGGCAGATGAAAGTTACAAGAAGCTAAAGAGCATGAAAATTCCTAGCGCAGAGCAATGACAAGAATTCACTGATTTACTATGAAAGTTTTCAATTAAAAGTATATCAAGATGAAAAATCAATGGTCAAAGTGTATCAGTGGTAAAAGTGTATTAGTAAAAATAGGATGTCACTGCTGGTTATTTTTAATTTACAGTAGTAAGCAGTGAAAGAAAGCAAAGTTAAAGAGTATCAGAGCAGAACATGAAAGAAGAGGAGTACACTACAAGTCATCTTCCACAAGACAATGCCCCAAGTGCCAGCAATACTTCCATCTAAATAGAAAACCAGTTTAAATAGATAAACTGTTCTATTTTTCTTGTAAAAGAGGACATCTTTCCCGTCTGTTTTGCAGCTGTCCCTCTTCTTATGTAATAATTCCTATTTTTTTCTTGAGATATTCTCTCAAACTTTGAGATATTTTGTAAGAAATTATTTGTATAAATACTTCACTCTTTGCAGTATTTTGGTGTGGAATAAAATTATCAAGACTACTATAGACTTTTTTGTTGAAAACATTGGGATTTTATATGAGTTAAGTTGAAGCAGCAGGCTGGAAACTAAAGCAAATAGACATCATAACTAATGATCCTCATGCTGATCAGATGAGTATTGTATCTTCCAGTTTTCATTGTTTATTTCTTTAATTTTCATTCATATATCTTGTATTATTTTCCATCTTAAATGAATAACTAGAAAAGGTATTACATAATCAGTGTAAAAAGCTCTCTGTTTTTACCAGTTTTTCATGTTTATGTTTTCTGCTGATTTCCAGACTTTAGAATTCTTAATTTATTTTTAGTCTCATTTGACCTCAATTTTCCTCTTCCTTTTCTATGATCTAAGGATTCTTAACTGCCCTTAGTCCAGATCATACCATTTCATCAAAATAGTCTTTTAAAACCCTCTAAAGATCATCTATCTTTCCCTTAGTATATTTGTTCTTTTGACCTTAGTTTTCTAGTCTTGTTTTCTATAAATTTGACTCCATTTCCCAATTGTTAGGTAGATCTTTCTATGGTTTCCCTTGTAGTCCTTTATTCCTACCAAAATTCAAAAAACCAAACCAAATTGTCCACTCATAGCTAGCCTAAAATCCATTACAAAACAAAGCTAAATCTTAAGGAGATATCCCTCTCCAGAACTCAAGAAGGCTAGATCCCGAATTCTAAAAGAGGTTCTTGGCTACCCCTAGTTTTCTTTAACTATAAACCAAAATCCTAAGACCTAAGAATTACTAGGGTGATAACATACTGGCGACCATACTGGGGAACTAACCACTCTCCAGTTTTAAGTTTAATCTTGAAGGAATATTTTTAAACATATATTTTCTACTTTAAAGATTAATTTTAAAGGTTGTGGGTATTTACACAATAAACATTCTACCTCAAAATAAATTCTATTACACTAGATCCAACCCTGATCCCAACCCTCCAGATATAGTAGACAATCTAGACCAGATAGGAAAAAAGAAAAAAGAAACTGTTAGTTCAGAAACTGAAATACCTCTGAAAAGAGCTGATTCTTTACCCAAAGAATTAGTAAGCTTATCAGATATTGAATTTGATTTGAAGTTTGAAAAATCTCTATTTAGAACCAAGTCTGAAAATGATTTAAAGGAGACTGTTTTAGATCCTATTTTTAATTCCTTTGTAAATGAAAAGCAGAAAGTTATTTCAGCACCTGTTAAATCTGATAAAACTGAAATTCAAAGTCCAGTTAAAAGGGTAAGTGTCACTAAAGTCAAATACTTTGATGAAGCTATAAAGTTAGCCAATTTTTTGTCTCAATTTAAACCTCAAGTTTCTCAATTATACACCACCATTTTCCCAGCAGTAGATTCAACTCTGTATGCTGCCACCTCATTTACAAATTCCACAATCAGTTCTCCTTCGGAGCCTATTAGTCCTGAGTTTCCCTTGTAGCCTAGGATCATATATTCATCATATCCTCATTCCACTACTAGTTCATCCACAGATCCATTCATCCCTGAGCTGCCCTTGTAGCCTAAAGTAGTATTTCCATCATTCACTAAATCTATTACAACCACCACCGTAATCCCTATTCATACTACTTCTTTTTCATCCCCTTTACCAAGCTCTTTAAGTATATCCATTGTTGTAATCAGCACTATCCCTGCAACTACTACTGTACCTCCCAATTTAGCAAGAATCCAAGCCATGGTAGCCAGATATGCTCCCTTGGTCTTACCTCAAAATCTCCATGACATGCCCCAAAATTACCAAAAGGACATCCCATTGTTTGATAAATTTTCACAAATTACTGCACAATAACATATCACTAGAATGAATGATGTTTGGGAAATTTATGAGATAGATGAGTCTGATGTCAGAATGAGGTTATTTGCACAAAGCTTAACTGGAGAAGTAAAAACATGGTTCAAAAGTTTAGGTGCTGGTACTATAGCAGACTTAGCTACATTCCATAGAGCCTTCCTAAATAAATGGGAAAAGAAGAAGAATCCTATGCAAATACTATCTAAGTTTGATGCTATTAAGAGAGCCCCAATGAGTCTGTTCAAGATTTTTGCACTAGATATAACAGTATTTACAATTCTATTCCTGCAGACCTTAAGCCCACTCCATATTCCGTGCTGCTCAAATTCCCTGATTGTTTTGATGTAGACATGGCCTATCAACTTAGAGAAAGGGATGTAGACACCCTACAACATAAGCAACTAAATTCTATTGGAGTAGAAATCAACATCCTTGCCAGAAAATCTAGAATGATAAACGAAAGAAGGGTTACTATCAAAGAAGAGGCTTCAAACTTAGATGGAAAATTTGATTTTATCAAAAAAACATTAGAAAGAGTAGTTGAGAGACTATATCATATTGAAAGAAAACCACAATGGGAGAATCAATCCCGGATCAGGAATCCAAACTACAGGAAAAACAACAATCCTAGGAAAGGTAAAGAACCCTCCCTAGATCAGAACATAATACCCCCATTCAAAGAGAAATTTGCAAAAAGTTCACAAAACAATGTTGAGGAGGAGGAAGACATCAACATAGTTATGGGGATAGATGAAAACAATACAATTTTACTCAATCAATAGGACCAGGAACTCTTTGAGCTCCAACAGTTCAAAGTGGAATCTGGTGAATCCTTCGATTATAAGCAAGATTATGACTTCGAAATCAATGAAATTCACAGCCAATATAACCTTAGGAGCAAGAAAAACAATGAGCCTACTATAAAGAACAATGCTCCAACCCAACAAAACCAAAACAAAAAGAAGATTGAGGCTCCCAAAACGAAAATTTTGCAGATTCTTCCGAGAGAAAATAAACAAAATTCGAACCCACCCAGTCCTAAAAAACAACAAATTCTAAAGATTTTAGATATTACTGATGAGGTGGCTCAATCCTCCAAATATGCCCAAAAGGCTAATACTACAAATACCACCAATTCAGCGACAGTCAATGAGCGAAAAAAGAATCCAGCTAACTCAAAATCATCCAATTCTAAATCTTCTGCTAAGAATCCCAAATCTGATAAAGCTTCTGCTAACCCTCAAACTGTTCCTGAAAAAACAATTAAAGATAGAAGAAACCAAGAAACTCAAACAAAAGACAAAAGGAAACCACAAAACAAAGGTAAAACTGTTGAAACACAAGAAAAATCATCACAAACCACAGTTCCAAAATATGAAATAATTCAAGCCATCAAATCTCAGTCAACATTTAATATGCAATCTGAAATATCCAATTTAAAGATAGTTTTTCCCTTAATTGAATTAGCTAAAAATGACTTGTATAGATCTATTATTACTGAAGCATTGAATGTAAATGAAAATGAGGATACAATTAATATGAATGAGGATAGACCTGCATTAATCTTTGGTCCAAATGTAGATGGTAAGCATTCAAATGGGTCAATACCTCCATTTTATTTAAGTCTTACTGTACATGATCAGATATTACACAATGTTATGCTAGATACTGGAGCTTCCCATAACCTAATGCCCAAAGAAATAATGGAAACCCTGAATCTAGACATAACCCGACCATATAAAGACATGTTTTCATTTTATTCATCCAAAGTCCAATGCATAGGATTGATTAAAGACCTGTGTGTAAACTTAGTCCAATATCCTAGTAAAAGCATGATCATGGATGTTGTGGTAGCTGATATCCCGCCAAAATATGGCATGCTTCTTTCTCGCTCATGGGGAGAAAAGTTGCAGGGATCTCTACAACTTGACATGAGTTATGCCACTATCTCGATATTTGGGCAGCCAAAAAAGCTTTACAGAGAAACCCTAATGAAGTTTATGATTAGTACTGCTGACAGACCTACCAATTATCCAATTTATTCAACTCCTACTAATCTTGATTCCTTTATTCTCAGTAACTCTAATCATAATGACAACCAAACTGAAATCACTGATAAGAAACATAAAATAATGGATGATTATATTGGTCATGAGCCTTTATGGCATTTATATTTTGATGGATCTATAAATAAATCAGGAGTTGGAGCTGGTGTATGGATTATGAACATTGAAACAAGTCATTATGAAGGACATGCCTTTAGATTGAATTTCAAATGCACTAATAATATGGCTGAATATGAGGCTTTAATCTTAGGTCTGAAGATTATTAGAAAATTGGGAGGGCAAATAATAATGGTCATGGGAGATTATGAGTTAGTTATCAAGCAAATAAATGCAGAATACTCTGTTCACAATCCCAGACTAGCCAGGTACAGGGACACAACAAATGACAACAAATGATTTGTTTGAGGATTTGTTAGAAAGCAAGTTTGTTATCATCCCTAGAAAACAGAACATACAAGCCCATTGTTTTGAAACCTTTTCTAGCACTTGCAAATTTACATTTTCACCATTACAAAAATACAATGCTGAAATCAAACACAGACTTATTGTCCCAGATAATGTAAAATACTGGCAAATTTTCTCGGAAGATGAGCAAATTTATCACTTTTTGAACAATGAACAAGAGTTTCAAAACTGCCAAATTGAAAATGATTGTAATATAGATTCATCGTGATACATAGATTCAATTTTTTGTCAAATAAATGATTTAGATAATTTAGATGTACATAATTTTGATAGACCTACTATATTTACTCAAGTGACATAGATGAATTAGAAAAGGTAGATATAGAGGAAATGATGGAAGATGAACCAGATTTGATTGATTTAAAGCATAAAATTTTACCCAGTTTAACTCCCCTAGAAGACTTATTTGATTCCAATGATGTGCCCAAAAGGCCAAAAATGGAACCAGTTAAGTCTGATATAGAAGAGTATAAATTAGGGACAAATGAAAAACCAAAAATGATCAAACTATCAAAATCCTTGTCATCAGAAGAAAAGGTTAAATACATAGAAATTTTGAAAGAATATCATGATGTTTTTGCATGGAGTTACGAAGATTTGAAAACTTACAACAAAGACATAATTCAACATAATATTCCTTTGAAAGAAAATCAAAAACCTTTTCAACAAAAACTAAGAAGGATTAATCCAATCTTGTTACCTTTAATCAAAAAAGAAGTTAAAAGAATGTTTGATGCACAAATAATTACACTAGTCAAATATTCTGACTGGGTATCTAATTTAGTGCCCACCAGAAAGAAAACATGAGAAATTTGACTATGTATAGACTTTAGAAATATCAATAAAGCCTCCTTGAAAGACAATTACCTCCTGCCTAAAATGGATCATATTTTGCAAAGGGTGGCAGGTTCTTCAAGAATTTCCTTATTAGATGGTTTCTCTGGTTATAATCAAATTCTAGTTCATAAATATGATCAAACTAAAACTTCATTTACTACTCCTTGGGGCACTTTTATGTACGTGAAAATGTCTTTTCGATTAAAAAATGCAGGAGCTACTTTTTAGAGAGCAATGGATATTGCCTTTGATAAGGAGATCCATGAATTTTTAGTTATTTATCTTGATGATATTACTATCTTTTAAAAAACAAATGATGAACACTTAGATCACTAGAGACAAGTATTTATCAAATGTAGAAAATATGGTATATCCCTTAATCCTAAAAAAGACTATTTTTGGATTAGAAGAAGGAAAATTGTTAGATCACATAATCTCCAAAGAAGGCATTATAATAGACCCTGCAAGAATTGAAGCCATTTTAAACATTCAACCACCAAGGAACATAAAAGAACTTCAAGAATTCTTGGGTAAAATCAATTTCTTAAGAAGATTTATCTCTAATCTGGCTGAAATCATAAAATATCTCAACAATATTCTTAAAAAGGACTCTGCAATAAAATGGACAATAAAAGCCAAACAGTCTTTCGAATCCATAAAATAGGCCTTGAAAAAAGCACCAGTCCTCATCAGCCCAGATTATACAAAAGATTTCATAATATTTTCCTTTGCATCTGAACACACCATAGCTGCAGTTCTTCTATAGAAAAACAATCAAGGTTTTGAACAGCCAATTGCATTCTTTAGTAAAGCCCTTAGAGATGTACCTCTGAAGTATAATATAATGGAAAAATAGGCTTTAGCCTTGGTTAAAGCCATCAAGGATTTCAAAGTATATATACTTCATTCACACATCATTGCATATGTCCCCAATGCAGTAATTAAAGATATTTTAACACAAGATGGACCTGATAGTAGGAGAGGAAAGTGGATAGCCACTATCCTTGAGTATGATCTGGAAATCAAACCAACTAAGCTCATTAAGGGACAGGGTTTAGCCAAATTGATGGCTGAATCAAATTGCAATGCTTTAGATATTAATTTCATTGCACAAATAGATGACCAGGAGGAGATGGCGACTCCATTGATCAGTGAGGCCTATCTAGACTCACCATGGTACTTTGATATTATCTTTGTACTAACACATTTACAAGCTTTTCTTGGGCTAACTAAAACCAAGGCAAGATTCATCAAATAGAAAGCAATGAAGTTTTGTATCTTAAACAATGCTCTTTACTGGAAAGAAAATACTAGGATTTTACTAAATTATTTATTAAAATTTGAGGCTGACAAAATTCTTGAGGAATTTCATGCTGGTGACTGTGGAGGCCACCTATACTAGAAGAGTATAGCAGACAAAATACTAAGAGTTGGTTTCTACTGGCCAACTTTATTTTCTGATGTTAAAAAATTTGTCACGTCTTGCCACAAATGCCAAATTTTTGAAGGGAAAAAGAAATTGTTGCCTTTACCTCTTAAGCCTATATCAACTGAAAAACGATTTCAACTATGGGGGTTATATTTTATTGGTGAAATCCATTCTCCCTCTTCAGGCCAATATAAATGGATTTTAACTACTACAGATTACTTTACCAAGTGGATAGAAGCCATTCCTACTAGGCAAGCCACTGATTAAGTTATAATCTCATTTATAGAAAGTAATATTTTATCAAGATTTGGATGCCCACATAAGATTATTACTGACAATGCAACAACATTCAAATCCAAGAAAATGATTACTTTCTGTCATAAATACCATATTACCTTAGGCCATTCCACAAAATATTATCCCCAAGGTAATGGTTTAGCCAAATCATAAAACAAAAGCTTAATCAATATCATCAAAAAACTACTCCAAGAAAACAAAAAGACATGGAACAAAAATCTGGTCTATGCCCTATGGGCTGATAGACTTACCACAAAAAAGTCTATTGGAACTTCACCTTATCAAATTGTTTATGGAACAGATGCATATTTCGCTTTTTCCTTGGGTCTTCCAATCATGAATATTATCCAGGAATCATAGGTGGAAACAAATGATATTCAGCAAAGAATCAATGAAACCATACATCTCCAACAAACTAGGGAAGAAGTTTATGAAAAATCACAAGTTTTACATGACAAAATCAAAAATATTTTTGATAAAACGGTTAAAGATGATGATTTTTTCATAGGAGATCAAGTTTTGAGATGGGATTCACGAAGAGAGGATAAAGGCAAACGTGGAAAGTTTGACTTTCTATGGAAAGGACCCTATGTGATATATGGTTACAGAGGTAATAATTCCTTTTTCATCATAAATTTGGATGGAACTAAACTACAAGAAGGACCAGTGAATGGTAGGATGCTAAAACACTATTACTATTCTTCAGAGTCACTCAACAGTTAGATTCATTTATTTTATCATTGTAAATATTCATTACAAGTGTGTAGATTGGATTGGATATTTTATCTAGAAAGTTGACGCCCGAAGAGAAGGCCCTAAGCTTTGCAGTATAAGATGTCATAAATATGAATTTTTACAGAAAACAGAAGACAATTACAAGATCACCAAAGTTAAAGATGAAGGCTATTGATCTCAAAGTTCTTGACATTCCACCAAGAAATGCCATCCCCAAGTGAAGCCAATGTTAGTGACCTATAAATATAGGATTCATAATTTTGACTGGACTGATGATAATCTTGTAAATATGTACATACTTTTCCTTTTGCAAGTTGTATTCCCATATTTTGTAAAAAAATCAAAAAATCAAAAAATAAAAAAGAGGGTAAAAAGTCCTAAAAGAACAATCAAAGGACTTAGAAAAAATAATAGACCCCAAAAGAAAAATATGAATAAAACATGAAAGTGTGCAATTCTAAATGCCAATACTTTTACCTTTTGCAGTTGATTATGGCAGAGTGTCAATAAATTCCATAATCCATGATGGGTTAAACAGCCTAATCTTGACTTGTCATGTTTTAATTTCATTTGTTGTAGTTAGAGAATAAAGAATTGTCATACACTTTAATCATGACAATTCAGTAGTTAGGTAGAAAATAAGTGAATCCAACAGTTTAATCTGGATTCCTCGATGAAATAAGTGTAGAATTAGATAGTTTTATTGCTTTCAGAAAGAATAAATGTTGTAAAGGTTGCTAGCTCAAATGCACCTAATCAAAATGGAAGAAAAAATGTTAGCAGTTAAATTGGGTAGGTAGAAGAAGGTGAAAGCATCATTGTAAATATTATTCACCAGGGTTGCAAATAACTGACTTCCCTTCCCCATAGCCATTTATCATTCTAAACTATCAGTCAAGAAGGCTCAAGGAATTTCCTTGACTTCTGTTGGGACCGGACCCAAGGCTCTATGGATGACTAGTTGAAAATGTTAAGTTGTTATATTAATCCCAAAAATCACATCATTTTCCATTCATGCATTCAGTTCCATGAAAAATCATAAGTAAAAAACCTCATTTTACTTAATGGTACTTTAAATCCCCATTTGATTAACTTCCCACATTTCATGAAAGCATAAAACCCTCAAGATGAAATTTTATCCTAAGTTGAAGTGATGAAATTATCATAAATGCAAGTTTTGCTTTGATTTTCACTTTAATTGGTTATGATGGTATGTTTTGAGTATTCACTTTTCCCCTTGTCATATTAACACCTAACATATTTTATTAACTCCTTATTAATTACCCTAGTCCTATTAATATAATTCCCTTTTATTTAATATCCCAAAAACCCATTTAATATATGCTTTTGTGTCAAAGATATTAAGCACATGTTGAAAAACATCCCAAAGTTACCCCTTTGACAAAAAAACTACCGATAAAAATATTTCCCCTTTCCCCTATAGTTTTAGACCTTTGATAAATCTGAAACTATATAATAAAAATATAAAGAAAGTCATTAAACATGTTTCATATGTGTTTAAAACAAAAAAAATATAATACCCGAAGTTTAATTTAAACTAAACTTCAAAGAAACCCATCCCCTGTTTATATTCCCTTCCACGATTATCTAACCCAAGGTTAAAATCATAACTTTATCCATTTTCCCGATATATATCCCATTACCGCAGTCTTTAACCTTGGGTAAAGCCCCTTTTTTCACCCCTCCCGACCACTTTAATCCATGTATAAAATCTGTTTATACATTAATCTTAACAAATCCCTCAGCACCATCAGATTCAATCCTGACCATCTGATCTCCAACATCCCATTGAATCAACAGTTCTCATCGAACGTCATAAATCAATCCTTGGGCCCCATCCTTCCCAATCGCGTTACACTGCAACCGTCTGATCATCCTTTGCAATCCAACGATCCATATTTAACGCGATCATCCCACCTTACCTCCATCGTGTTAAATAACAGCCATTAGATCCTCAATTTTTGAAATCCGATGCTCCACATTTAACCCGATAACTCATTGACCCTATCCCACCATCCTTATCGCGCTTAACATCCACCGTAGATCTATTACTCGTCAGATCTACGGCCAGCATTCAAAGCCCTGGCCCCACTGCATTTACCCCACAACTTTCACTTGAATCCTTACCGTTCGCTCCACTACGCCACATCCGACAGTACACGTCTCATTTCGCATTTTCAAAGTGATCAACCAAAGTTCCCAAAATATTTTGCGAAAAAAGTTTTTTTGAGAAACCGCCGCCCGCTACGTGTCCAAAATATATTGGATCGCATTGCTAAAGCCAAAAACCACTTACTACTTGAAAGCAATGCGAAAACCATTACCGGTTTTTTCTTTCAAATGAAAAACCGCTCCCACCATATCGAAGTGACATGCAATTAATACATGTTCGATCCATAAAAACTAAGGTTTTAACCTTAGTTTTTTATCATTTTTTCATATCTTTGTGCCCTATCCCTCTCAGTATCAATTGCATACACCATTGACGAGCTGAATTAGAACCAATTTTCCATCCTAAATTCATTCTCCATCTGAACAGAGACTATCATTGACTCCCAGTACCTGATATCAAACCAGTGCAACCAGTTTGAAGACTGGTACCACTTGCCATCCCATCTGACTACAACAATACCTGGTCTAAGTTATTTATCAATGATTCAAACCTGCTAATTTCTTATTTCTAAAAGCCAAATCAAATCAATTGAAATTAAGAAGCCATAAGGTACTCATCTGAGAGTACTTAAACCCTGAAAAAATAGGGGAAACCTTGTCAAATTTTTTTCAGAAATTTGATGCTTCCCAATTAAGGATTTTAACCATATGAAAGATATTCTTACAGTTAAAATACCTTAGAATTGTTGAAGAAACCTTTAAAAACCCCTTTCTCACCTTCTACACTATACAAATCCGCTTTTTCCTCATAAACCCTTGCCCAGATTCCGATTTTCTTCCAAAATCTGCTTAATTGACCTTCTGCTTCCATAAAAGGCTGCAAAAACAGTTTAATCTTGTTTATTTTCTCAAAATATGACTAAGAAGAAAGTAATCCCCAAAACTGGAGGTCCTAAATCTCAGAAGCCTGCTTCCAGCAAGCTTCCAAGTCCCAAACCTCCCAGAATAGATAAACCTACTCCTGTTTTAACTGTTGATTCTACTGAAGTGGTCAGACCTTTACAACCTCCTGTCACTACTGAAGAAAGCAATCCTTTGATTGACTTACATTATAGAATTGCTGATGCCACCCTTGAATTTGATCTTCTAGAAGTGAAAAATTGGTTTCAAGAGAAATTTGAAAAGAAAGTGGCCAATGACATACTAGTATGGGATTCCAATTTTCCCAAGTATGTGGTTCCCATCACCCATCCTGCTCAGGATTTCATTAGGTTGTGTCAGATGCATTATATTCCTGATCAAAGGTGCATGGTTAACAAAGATAGTGAGGTCTTATTTTACATAACTACTGAATCAATCAATGATATGCTCCAGCTAAGCCATGACACACGAGAAGTGTCATTGTCAATTGAAGACTTGACCCAGATGTATTTAGACCTAGATTTCCCTAGGAAGTTTGAAATCCTTCAAAATTTCATGCCCAATCATGTCAATCTTCCAAAGGTGAATCCTCCTTATGATACCTTTTATTTTCCTGAAAGATCCAGACAGGTCATTTCCATGCTATCATTTATCTTAGGTTATGTTAATGATGAATTCACAGATGCCTCCATCTTAGGCTTCCTCTCCACTTTGTCTCCTAGACAGCAACTATAGTTGGTCTTTGATTTTAAATTTATTGCTAATAATATTCATTATCAACTGATAAAATTGCATGATGAAGGAGTGTTCAGATATGCTTCATATCTATTACATCTCTTCTTGTTCTTTCAAGAAGATATTTTTCCCTTTGCACTACAGAAGATGGATATGGAAGGAAAACCACTGTCAGTAATATTTTGGACCTCTCTTCTAAGAAATAATAGTAGTGAGTATAGTTATAGTGATTTCAAGGACCTATTTATCAGACCTGCTATCAGTTTGTTGGATAAAGCAGAACCACCAAGAATAAATGAAGATATAAAAATGATTTTAGAGTTGTCTGAGAACTGTAAAGTGGGTGATTGGTATTTATACAAAAATCACAGTGAGATTAGAATATATGGTGCAATCTTGGTCCTATACAAATTGCCAAAGTTTCTAACCACCAGAATCTTTGCTCTAGAAAATATAAGGCAAATTTTGAATGCAGATGCAGTAAATTTTATAACATCCAAAAAGAAGGCACAATTTAAATTGAAAAGTCAAATTGGCTCTTTCATTGTAAACATCAAAGATGCCTTAAAGGAAGTATCCAGCAAGCTATCAACATTCAAGTTCAATGAAATTTTTTATTGGAACTATGACCCTCAGGGTATTCTGAGTCATCTCAGGATAAAATGCAAATTGCCCCCATTTCTCCATGAATCTAAGCCACTAATTGAAAAATATGAAAATCAGTTGGAATGGGTGGCCAATACTTTAATTGATGATGATCAAGATAAGCAGACAGAAAATTTGAACAGTACAAAGGTCGTTACAATTAACCAACCAACAGAAGCATCAAATAAAATACCAAGGAAAGAAGAAGGATATTTGGCCGAAACAATCATTGAAAACAAATTCAAAACAATATACAACGAAAATTCCAAAATGACTACTTTAGAAAAATAAGGAGTCATAGATGTAGATGACACTAATGAGCAGCATATAGATGATGAGGCCACCATAATTGTTAATGAAACTCTTAGAGAAATTCAAAATGAACAGGTACAAGCACAGGGTAAAGGAAAAGACATGATTGAAATGGAAATGGATACAGAAGCTCCCTCTTCATCTAAAACAACTGAAGAAACTGATTCTGATATTTAGAAGAGGTTCAAGCTAATCAGGGAGAAAAACGAAGAAATCAAAAATGAAGTTTATTCTAAACTTCTAAAAGAAAAACCAGGAGATAAGGACAAATTAGTAACAAAATTTGATTATTCAACCAACAAAATGATCATGTCCTTTCTTCAACCAGTGGTAGCACATCCAAAATCAGCCTCAGATTATAGAAAGACAGAATTCGCAGTAAATGCTGATACTATTCATGAGCTAGATCAGATAGAATTCCACAGGAGTGCATCAGAAATGTTATATTCAAAAGTAGTAAGCAAAACGATGAGTGTTACTATGCTCCAAAAGATTGTATCCAACCTGAAAACTCAAATGAAACTTGATAAGGCATCATTGCATGCCAAGGATTTAAGGATAAAATCCTTAGAAGATTTGATAATTGAAACAGGATTAGATCCTTCAAACACTGAAGTTGCTATAAAATTAATAAGGCAGAAGAATGAGGATATTGCATCCTTAAGAAAGCAGCTTAAATTGCCACAGAGTGAGCATCCTCAGGAAAAAGAAGTGCTTCAGGAAAAGACAGAGAAAGAATAAATAATTCAACTTGTTTTGAAAATGACAACCCAAATAAAAGAGACGGAAAACCAAATAGAAGCTCTTATGCAAGAACATTCCTACAGTTATTCCAACTGTAAGTACAACTATTCCCTCAACATTGGCAGAACATTTGGCACCTAAAGGAGTATTGGCAACTGAAATGTCAATTACTTCTAAAGACCTCTCTGCCACTTCTTCATCAACATCACAAGTACATCCAACAGGGGAAACGACTGCCATAGTCAAGGCTATGGAAGACATTTCCATTAAATAAAGAGATAATCAGTTAAAAAGGCACCATCAAAAATCTGGAAACATCCAACATAGATGCCTTAATTACTTCCAAAGGACATGAACAAAGAGCCAACAGATTACAGGAACAAGTTAAAATTCTTCAACAACAGGTAAATCTCACTGAGCAGGTATCCTACATTAAGAATTATCTATGGAATAACATCATTCAGGGCATACATTTGCAATGGCCCTCAATCCAGATAATTTATAAGAAAAAAGAGTTACTTAAAATAGCACAGATAGAAATACAGAAGGCCAAAAAAGAACTGGTTGATAAGCCTACTCAAGCCTTAAGACTTATCACATTTTTGAATAGCAAACATAGATAAGAACTTGAGGAGCTAAAATTTCAAGACAGAACTGAAAGTATACTCCAAATCAAAAAGGTCCTGAATAAGAGAAACATGATGAATAATTTGGAGGACAGGTGTAAAGATATGAACTTGGCTATCACCAGATTTGAGGCCAAATACACAGTACTGCCACAAGCAGGTTTACCGGATATTCATGCATTAAATGAAAATTTAATGCCACAAAAATATTATGACAAGAAAATCAGGGCATATGCCAAAGAGCAGATCAATAAGCCTTTACCTCAAGGGTCCCCAACTGGTAAAGTCATTTTGGAATATTTTGAAAACTTTTTCTTTTTGCAAAATGAGATCAAGCATATTTTTGTGGTTAAGCCCAATTTTTCAAAGTATACAAAGGCACATGAAATTTACAGGAAGCTAAAGAGCATGAAAATTCCCAGCACAGAGCAATGGCAAGAATTCACTGATTTACTATGAAAGTTTGCAGTTAAAAGTATATCAAGATGAAAAATAAATGGTCAAAGTGTATTAGTGGTAAAAGTGTATTAGTAAGAACAGGATGTCACTGCTGGTTATTTTTAATTTACAGCAGTAAGTAGTGAAAGAAATCAGAGTTAAAGAGTATCAGAGCATAACGTGAAAGAAGAGGAGTACAATACAAGTCATCTTCCACAAGATAATGCCCCAAGTGCCAACAATACTTCCAACTAAACAGAAAATCAGTTTAAATAGATAAACTGTTCTATTTTTCTTGTAAAAAAGGACAGCTTGCCCATCTGTTTTGCAGTTGTAAATTTGACTCCATTGCCTAATGGCTAGGTAGATCTTTCTATGGTTTCCCTTGTAGTCCTTTATTCCTACCAACATTCAAAAAACTAAACCAAATTTTCCACTCATAGCTAGCCTAAAATCCATTACAAAACAAAGCTAAATCTTAAGGAGAGATACCTCTCCAGAACTCAGGAAGGCTAGATCCTAAATTCTAAAAGAGGTTCTTGGTTACCCCTAGTTTTCTTTAACTATAAACCAAAATCCCATGACCTAAGAATTACTAGGGTGATAACAGAGGTGGTGAGTTGTGAGTATGAGGTGGAGACGATGTCTGAATTTTTAGAACTGAGGACGGATCAAACACAGGTAGCATGGTGGTTACTTGGGCAGTAACCTTTGGCTTTTCTCAAACTCGTACTCCTGTATCCATAGGTTGGGTCTGATATTCTTCGATGAGATCAACTATTTGCTTAGGCACCATAATTATTGCTTTCTTAGGCCTGGGTGCAGCGACCGGGGGTTTAGGTGCCTTGCTCTTACATATCGGGGTGATTGTGGTTTCTAGGGGTGAGTTGATCATGGAGGAAGGTAGGGCGGTGATGATTGTTGAGTCAATTTAATGTCTTAAATTGCTAACATAACTTATCGACCGGGGTTAGTAAACTAATGAAGTGTGGTGCACTGTATGTGCTTAGTTAACCTTCTTCTTAGTTCGTTGTATGTATTTTTATGTTGTTTTGGGGTGTTTTGTTATTTGATGTCTAAAACGTGTTAATCTAAAAACTATGAAAATAATATAATGAATCTAATGAATTTTAAGAAGGAAGAAAAGGAAGTGTTCCTAAGTTTTAATCTAATTTACAGAAAAATAAACCAAGAAATGTTGACTGGTTAGAACCAAATTTGGAAAACAAAGCATCTATTTTATCTTATCATTAGTCCTATTCCATGGATTTAAGTCTTAAAAATAAGAATGAAACTACAATTTTTGAAAGTAAAGGCAGAAAATGAAATCAACTAATGTACTTCTAGTTACTCCAACATTCAATTATGAAGTATGACCTTCTTGAAATGATGTATTAAGCAACTTTATGTACTTTAACTTCTAATGTCCTAGAACAGTAAGCAGAGGAAAAACATCTAATGTATTTTTTAGGTTCCCGTGATTTGTTATATTGGTGAGATCAAATGCACAGGGTAACATCAGACCAGTCTTTGGATTTCTAGGACCTAGCCTTCCTAGACTCAGAGAGGGCTCTCTCTATTTTGTGCAAAGGATGTGAACTTGTTTTCTTTTAGGGTTTGATTTTAGGTGTAGGGTTTGTTTTTTTTGTTTTGGTTGGGTATATGATCAAGTAGAATAGATAGAGTGAGGAATCTTCAAGTAATTAGGCTATGGAGTCAATAAAAGTCATGGAAAGTTTCAACAATAAATCAGGGTGGATCACAGGGAAAATCTAGCATGGTCAGATGGATTTTCAAGGTTTTTATGAAATGAAATGAACATCAAGTTTGTGAACAAAGTAGGGAAAAGGGTAATTAAGAATCCTTTGTCATACACTTAAAACAATAAGGGACTTCAACACTATTTAGCATAAAGAAGTAATGAATAGACAGGGCACACCAATAACTCTTTGATTCAACTTAAGCAAATAAGCATTTCAGACAAACAATCCAATGAAATATAGAAGGCGAGAAACTCATTTAACTTCTAGTGATTTCACCTTCAAGGTTAGAAAAAATTTAAGATAAACATATAACTTTAATCAAAGAAGAGGGCACGCCTAAACACCATTGATCATAGCCATAAATATCTCCAAAACAACTATTCAAGCATGGATAAAGGGTATGATTGAAACATAGCCTCTTTGGAAAACCTAATTAGTAGTACTTTAGAGAGAGACCTCAAGAACAATGTTTTAGTGACATCAAAAAAGAAGGGCTAACCATAAAATATCTTAGATACCTACTGTATTAAACCATTCATGAAATAAACAAGCTTAGGTGGTCTAGAGAGCAATTAAGAATTCTCTAAAATGACATAGCAGAGGAAAACATAGAGGAAGTGAAGAACAAACAGAGCTAAGGTGCCTTTGAAAAACATTTCTTAGTCTAAAACCTTTGTCCTACTGCAATTTATAAGGATGAAACCCAATTATACATAATAATAAAAATAACTGATTAGAAGCACATCACGATTAACCAAGCTCAGGGATCCTGCAAGCAGCCTTCTCCATCATCAATCAAGAAAAGCCATTCACAAACTCCACAACACCAATTTCTTCTCCAATCTCCCAAAAAAATTATGTATTTCTCCAAAGAGTCATAAAATTCCAACCTTTTACAATGAAGCCCTCATGATCTATTTATCTAGCAAAGGAGGGAAAAGAATCTAACTAGGGTTTGAAAATGTCAAAACTAGTCATAAATGTCATTTATGCCTAAGAGACCATGCAAGGCCCAAGGCACAAAATATCTCGTGAAATAAATGCAAAAATAAATCCTAGAACCTAATTTTGGAGTGATTTTCCTCAAAAAACACTAAAATATAACTTTTCCATTAATGAGTGTCTTTTGTTTACTTTTTGGCCAAAAACGCACAGTGAGGTTTGAAAGCGTAGCACCATGCATGGGCAAAATTGGGTCCACTTGCAACCAAGTTTTGATGACGTTCCTAATATTTTAATTGGTTCTAAATATACCCTTGGTGTTCTAATTGAGCTCCATTAACCTATCCAAAAGGAAAATTTCCCAAAATTTCTCTAGGCGCAGCGCCAGGCCTAAAAATGAGGCAGAAAGGTGGAAAATGAGGTGTTTTTTGGCCTTTTGACGGGTCAAAAATGCTCCAAATGCTCTGAAATTTGGTGCGAATACTGTACTTGAGCTGATGATTCCAAAAATTCCAATTTTTCCTCCTGATAATTCCTGAGATGAAATCGTAGTGCCAAGGGTGCTGTGCTTAGAGGCCTTAACAAAAAACCAAAATTTGTCAAAATTTCCCTACGCATAGCGCCTTGTGCAAAGGGAATTTGGAGGCCTTTCTAATGTCCAAATTGGGCCCATGATAGCTTGTTGGAAAGCGTATCCTGTCTTAAATTCAAATATACCATTTTGTCTCTGATGGGAGTTGAGTTTCCCTATCAGAAGTTGATTCTCCGAAGACTGGTCAAAAAGTGTTGAATGATAGTACAAAAATGCAGAGTGCTAGTGCAGACAACTTTTTGAGGCCTTTATTAACTCCCAAATGAGATAAATATAGGTCATTGGAAATGTCTTCCCATATTATTTCTAAATATACATTTTTTTCTCTGATTGGAATTGATTTGACCTGTCAAATGTTGATTCTCCCAAGACTGGTCAAAAAGTGTTGAATGATGGTGCAAAAATGCAGAGTGCTGGTGAAGACAACTTTTGGATGCTTTCCTCAACTCAACATTGAGCTCATGATAGCTCATTGGAAATATATTCCTGTATAGTTTCCTTTTGACCCATCAAGCAAGTCATTTGGACACTCCAGCTATGCGAAATCTTGATTTTCCCAAGGTCACTCCAAAAGTGCAGCAATTATCCCGTGACATATGTATTTTTGACATTGCTCCCAAACCATGATACCTGTGTAAAATATGAAGGATTTTTTTTCTTCTTGGACCTATGATGGACAACAACCTCTCTCACTTTTTTCAAATTCATCTCTGTTTAGTCAGAAACATAGTTTGAAGCAAAAATAGCCCTAGGTGTGGCAAATGATTTGTCCTTTGGATTGAATTCTTGGAAAATGATGGAGGCATGATGTTTATGAGTTGGTATGGCTTTATTCTTGCTGATATTATATATCATATGGATCCTTTTCTCCTATTCCTCTTTTCCATATAAAACCCTAGCTTAGTTGGAAGGGAAAATTAGGGTTTGGTGTAGGCAAAACAATGGATTTAGGACTGCCTTGTAGAGGGAGGGGAATGAAGGGGTTAAGGGTTGTCTAAATTATTGGGGAGATTTTGGGGGATGTGGATGGATGTTAGAGAGTAGGGGAAAGTGTAATTTGAAGGATTGAGTGAGGGGAAGGGTCCAAAAGGGAAAAACACAGGCCTAGTCTCTAAAAAGTGTCAAATTGTAGCAATAGGTTAGGTTTTGTATAAAAATGATGATTTTGAGGGATATGAGTGATGGGAAGTGTTTATGAAGGTATATTAAGGATAGGAGGAGGTGTAAGAACATCATGATACAAGCCTTGTTGATTATTTAACCATCGAAGTCGTGAAACCAAGAAAAATTCCCTCAAAACCCCTAGATGGACAATGGAGTCATAGGCAAGGAACAAATAGAGTAATGAGATTATGGGTAGGAAAAAGGATGGAAATGAGAGGCACAAGCCATTTGGATTTTTTAGGAGTTACAAGGTGATCATGAAATGGAAAAGTGGTCGGATAGTAAAAAACAAAAAAATCTCTAAGGATAATGAAGGCAGTGAGATCTCTAAAACTCACAATGTTCATGGAATTTTGTTTTTAGAAATATAGAACCAATATTTAGTCATCTACGGATAGTGAAAATTACTGATGACTAATATTGGCTCCACTTGGGGAGGGAAGCTCCTCTTCAGGAGGTGTCCAGAACCTCAGAGTTCAGATCTTTGAGTTTTGAAGATCAGTGCCTTACTTGCACTTGGCAGATCTCTTTCCTTCATTCGTTGATGTTCTCTTGAAGCTATGATCTCAAAAATCTGAAAAGACATGATTGCTTCAACATTAGTTCTACCTACCCATCATAATTTTCCTAACATTTTTTCTTCACTTGGGTGCACTTGGACTGGGAAACCCTTGACATTATTTTATTTTTGAAAGCATAAAAAACTATCTACTTCTACACTTATCACTTCCAAGAGTTCAGATTATGCTAGTGAACTATTTTATTCTCTACCTAGTCTATTCATCTGTCAAGATTAAGCTGTTTGACAGACTTCATTCTCTAATCTACTGACATGAAATTGAAAACATTATTTGAACCAGGATTAAACAATTTGATTCACCATGGATTGTGGCATTGGGACAAGCTGCAGAGAGACATTATTTTTGTACAAACAAAACTAGAAAGTATGAGGGCTATAATCCATCATTTGTTAAGAATTCCTATCTTTCTCTTTTGTTCAAATTTAAGCATTAAGAACCAACATCTTTTCTTCCTAATCTATTCCTACATGACAAGTCAATCTTAAATGATTTGACAAGCATTCTTTCACTAACCTATCAGCAGACATTCAAAACATGTTTAGCCATAATTAGGCTAGACGACTGAACAAGACTCTTTTTTCTCAAGTAGTGGCATTTAGACTTGCACACTTTCAGAAGTACTCTTTTTTGGTATGGGGTTGTACCTATTCTTTAAAACTACCCTCTTTTCTTCTTTTCTCTATTTTTGTGTTTTCATTGTTTTTTTTTTACAAAAAAATCTGAAACCAAAACTGGATGCTCAAAAGGCTGAGCTTATTTGCATGCCTATCTATCCTAATCTAACCTATACATGAAACACATTTAGCTGGTGAACTCTCTTTTCCAATACAAAAAATCAAGCAGATGATTCCATGAGGGATCTTGGTTTAGCTCTTTGAGTGTTTTGAAAAAATCAAAAGGCCATTCCCACCTCACTTGTGTTTGAACAGTAGTGCCTAAAATTTCCTTTAAAACTTGCATCAAACAGATCTTGACATATTTTACTCCTGAATAAACTGCCTCTAAGAAAATAACAAAGGGATCTTGAAATAATACCTAGCCTAGAGGGTTTAGGAAATAAGCTTGATCCAGGACTGCTTTTTTCTCCACTTTTCTAAGCTTGGGACTCTTTTGGGAAAGAAACTCCACTTCTTCCTTATGATCATCTACACTGTCAAAATAATCATATATTTTAATTTTGTCCTCTAACAAACCTGATGTGCTTTGATAGAGTGGGCTGAATTCTATGTGAAGGCCATCATATTGATGAGCATTGGAAAATAAATCTTCACAAGAAGGTAGTGCAACAACTCTCATGTGATTATCAATTTCTATGCCTTCATCTGCAATTTGTAATTAAATGGAACTTGATGGTTGCAAATCTGGAGTTAAGGAGGATTCCATGTCCCAAATTATTTCCTCAACCATTTCAATAAAAGGATTCTCATTGACAAATTTCTCAAGAAGTTCATCATCCTCCTCAACCTCAACATCAAAAATGAAAGACAGTTGATTTCCAATTACATGAAAGTTATTTCTAATGGACTAAAATGAAGTAGAGCAAAGAGTGAGAGATCCCTCACTTAATTCTAAAATTTCAAGGCTTTCCTCATCAGTGTCATCGATGGTATGTATTGGTTGACTATTGTTTCCAAGTTGATGAAGCATATCTTACTCCCACGAACCAACTGCTGATGGCTCTGCAAGGTTAGATTTTATTTGGAGAACATCATCATCAGATTGATAAAAATTTGGAAAGTCATCAATATAAATAATGTCACCAATCAAACATATTGGATTATCAGTTTGATTTTCTTTGAATTGATCTACAAGTTCACTTTCTGACTTATGGTAGATGGGATTAATAGGAGAATGAACAATTTTTTTTTGTTCACATGAAGGTTTGGAGGCTGGTTGCATGTTTAGCATCTGATTTATTTCTTCTTTAGTCAAAAGAGGAGGCATTTTTCTCTTTCTTTGGATAGAAGTACAACAGTTCTCTTTCATTTGTGAAGGCTGATTTTGAGGCTGAATGTTTTCTTAAGCCTCACCTAGAAGAGATGGTGAATCATCACTTGTGCCTTCAGAGAGATCTTGTGGGTTTTCTTCTATTTCTTGATTGGGTTCTTCCTCAACTAACTCCTCTGGGCTATCATGATAGCTACCTTGAGAATGAAATTGATGAATGGCTGCTAAGAGGTCTTTAGGATGCAAATTTTCCAAATCTTCATCACTATCTATAAGGTATTGTATGATATCCTAAGATTGATCGCAAAAATTTTCAGTCAAGGATAAGGATGGAGAATTTTATTTGTAATGATCACAAAATACATTATGGAGATATTTTAACGAAAAAAAACTACCAGTTTTTAGCCATTCATACCATTCTCTTGCCTTACCCTCTAATGTTTCCATAAACATTTTCATGAGGCAGTCCTCGTGCCATTCAACCTTTAACCTCCATACATGTATATGAAATTTGATGAGATGTAGCAAGGGGTCATCACATTTTTCATCTTGAAATATAGGCAGGTTTTTTATCCAATTTATGTGAGGCATTTTATGTGGGAATCCAGGGATATGATCTCTATTCATCGTAGCATATCTTCTTTGTATCCTTGGATCCATGTTTGTAAATCAGATAGGGTCATTGTATCTTTTCAACTAGTCTATAGTTCTAAGGTCTATTGAGGTTTGTGGAGTCGCCAGGTGGAAGATTTCAACTTTGTTGTCCACCATCAACATGATAGGGATTGCTTAATGCATTCCCATGGGATTTTAGGAGAACTAGTGGGGTCAACAGGGCTACTAAAGACCAGTGGAGTCGCCAGGTGGATGATGTTTACTATTTTAAGGATGTTCTTATTGTCCACCATCAACAACTAAATTCCAATCTAAGGAAGTTTGTGGTTTTTTGAGGTTTTAAGGATGGCTAAGATATCATTTAATCAGAAGGTCCCACCGTGATCGCCATTATGTTAGGTTCCCGTGATTTGTTATATTGGCGAGATCAAATGCACAGAGTAACATCAGACCAGTCTTTGGAGTCCTAGGACTCATAGATGGCTCTCTCTATTTTGTGCAAAGGATGTGAACTTGATTTCTTTTAGGGTTTGATTTTAAGCTAGTTGTTAAGTGTAAGGTTTGTTTGTTTGTTTTGGTTGGGTAGATGATCAAGTAGAATAGATAGAGTGAGGAATATTGAAGTCATTAGGCTATGGAGTCAATAAAAGTCATGGAAAGTTTCAAAAATAAATCAGGGTGGATCATAGGGAAAATCTAGCATGGTCAGATGGATTTTCAAGGTTTTTGTGAAATGAAATGAACATTAAGTTTGTGAACAAAGTAGGGCAAAGGGAAATTAAGAATCCTTTGTCATATACTTAAAAGAAGAAAGGACTTCAACACTATTTAGCATAAATAATTAATCAATAGACAGGGCACACCAATAACCCTTTGATTCAACTTAAGCAAATAAGCATTTCAGACAAAAATTCCAATAAAATATAGAAGGAAAGAAATTCATTTAACTTCTAGTGATTTCACCTTCAAGGTTAGAAAACATTTAAGATAGACATATAAATTTAATCAAAGCAGAGGGAACGACTAAACATCATTTATCATATCCATAAAGATCTCAAAAACAACTATTCAAGCATGGACAAAGGGTATGATCAAAACATAGCATCTTTGGCAAACCTAATTAGTGGTACTTTAGAGAGATTCCTCAAGAAAAATGTTTTAGTGACATCAAAGAAAAAGGGCTAACCATAAAACATCTTAGATACCTATTGTATTAAACCATTCATGAAATAAACAAGATTAGGTGGTCTAGAGAGCAATTAAGAATTCTCTAAAATGACCTAGTAGAGGAAAACATAGAGGTAGTGAAGAACAAACAGAGCTAAGGTGCCATTGAAAAACATTTCTTAGTCTAAATCCTTTGTCCTAATACAATTTATAAGGATAAAACACAATGATACATAAGAAAAAAATAACTAAATAGAATCAAATCACCATTAACCAAGCTCAGAGATCCTGCAAGCAGCCTTCTCCATCATCAATCAAGACAAGCCATTCACAAACTCCACAACACCAATTTCTTCTCGAATCTAAAAAAAAAACTATGTATTGATCCGAAGAGTCATCAAATGCTAACCTTTTAAAATGAGGCCCTCATTCTCTATTTATCTAGAAAAGGAGGAAAAAAACCCCAACTAGGGTTTGAAAATGTCAAAACTAGTCATAAATGTCATTTATGCCTAAGAGACCATGTAAGGCCCAAGACACAAAATATCTCATGAAATAAATGCAAAAATAAATCCTACCACCTAACTTTGGAGTGAGTTTCCTCAAAAAACCATAAAATATCATTTTTCCATTAATGAGTGTCTTTTGTTGACTTTTTGGCCAAAAACGCACAGTGAGGTCTGAAAGCATAGCGCCATGCATGGGAAAAATTGGGTCGTTGTAGCCAAGTTTTGATGATGTTCCCAATGTCAGAATTGGCTCCGTGATGGCCTGTTGGAAAGCCTGCTGAGTCTAATTTCCAAATATACCTTTTTTTCTGATTTAGCTCCATTAACCTATCCAAAAGGAAACTTTCAGAAAACTGCTCTAGGCGCAGCGCCAGGCCTGAAAATGAGGCAGAAAAGTGAAAAATGAGGTGTTGTTTGGCCTTTGGAGGGGTCAAAAATGCTCCAAATGCTCTGACATTTGGTGAGAATACTATAATTGAGCTTAGGATTCTAAAAATTACAATTTTTCCTCCTAATAATGCCTGAGATGAAAGTGTAGAACCAAGGGTGTTGCGCTTAGAAGCCTTAGCAAAAAACCAAAATTTGTCAAAATTTCCCTACGCATAGTGCCTTGTTCAAAGGGAATTTGGAGGCCTTTCCAATGTCCAAATTGGGCTCACGATAGCTTTTTTGAAATATTATCCTATATACTTTCCAAATATATCCTCTTTTCTTTGATTGGAGTTGATTTGCCCTGTCAGAATTTGATTCTCCCAAGACTGGTCAAAACGTGTTGAATGATGGTGCAGAAATGAAAAGTGAAGGTGCAAAAAACGTTTTGAGACCTTCCTTAACTCCAAAATGAGATCATGATAGTGCATTAGAAATATATTCCTGTTTCCTTTCTAAATATACCTTTTTTTCTCTGATTGGATTTTATTTGACCTATCAAACGCGAATTCTCCCAAGACTGGTCAAAACATGCTGAATGATGGTGCAGAAATGCAGAGTGATGGAGTAGACAACTTTTGGATGCTTTCGTCAACTCCAAATTGAGCTCATGATAGATCATTATAAATATCTTCTATTATAGTTGTCGTTTGACCCATCAATCAAGTCATTTGGACACTCCATCTATGAGAAAACCTGATTTTCCCAAGGTCACTCCAGAAGTGCAGCAATTCTCCCGTGACATATGTATTTTTGACATTGCTCCAAAACCATGATACCTATGTAAAATATGAAGGAAATTTTTCTTATTGGACCTATTATGGACAAAACCTCTCTCACTTTTGTCAAATACATATTTTTTTGGTCAAAAACATAGTTTGAAGCAAAACTAGCCCTAGGTGTGGCAAATGATTTGTCCTTTGGATTGAATTCTTGGAAAATTATGGAGGCATGATGTTTATGAGTTGGTATGGATTTATTATTGTTGATATGATCTATCATATGGATCATTTTATCCTATTCCTTCTTTCCATAGCAAACCCTAGCTTAGTTGGAAGGGGAAATTAGGGTTTGGTGTAGGCAAAACAAGGGATTTAGGACTGCCTTGTAGAGGGAGGGGAATGAAGGGGTTAAGGGTAGTATAAATTATTGGGGAACTTTATGGGGATAGGAATGAATGTTAGAGAGTAGGGGAAAGTGGAATTTTAAGGATTTAGTGAGGGGAAGGGGTCCAAAAGGGAAAAACACGGGCCTAGTCTTGAAAAAGTGTCAAATTGTGGCAATAGGCTAGGTTTTGTAGAAAAATGATTATTTTGAGGGATAGGAGTTTTGGGAAGTGTTTATGAAGGTATATTAAGGATAGGAGGAGGTGTAAGAGCATCAGTATACAAGCCTTGTTGATTATTTAACCATGGAAGTCATAAAACCAAGAAAAATTCCCTAAAAAACCCTAGATGGACAATGGAGTCATAGACAAGGGACAAATAGAGTAATGAGATTATGGGTAGGAAAAAGGATGGAAATGAGAGGCACAAGCCATTTGGAGTCTATAGGAGTTACAAGGTGATCATGAAATGGAAAAATGGTAGGATAGTTTAAAAAAATTCTCTAAGGATAATGAAGGTAATGAGATTTCTAAAACTCAAAATGTTGATGGAATTTTGTTTTTAGAAATCTAGAACCAATATTTAGTCATCTACGAATAGTAAAAATTACTGATGACAAACAATATTTTTATGAAGTATGATCTTCTTGAAATGTTTTCAAGCAATCAATTATACTTGATGATCTAGAAAATCAAATAAGTCATGCAGAAGGTAACTCATTAATTGCACTCATTAAACATTCAATCATTCAATTTTGAAATATGATTAAATCAATCTCCTTGGAAGGATCTTTAGGAATATCAGTGATGCAACTAAGTGAGGATCTGAAAGCAAAATGTGAAAGCATAAAAAACTAATGTATATTTTACTTTCTCCAATATTTCAATATGAAGTACTACCTTCTTGAAGTGATGTGTAAGAAGTCAATTATGCCTTAGTTTCTAAATTCCTAGAAACAAAATAACAATGTGCAAAGTAAATTCAATCACTGTATGAATTAGACATTCAACCATTCAATTTAGGATCATCATCATCTTGAAATGGCTTTTGAAAACATCCATTGATACAATTAATTGATAGTTCTAACCTAAAAAAGTAAATGACAAAACAATAAAGAAAACTAGATAATTGTGAATTCTTATTGCTCCAAAGCAAGCCAATTTTGGAAAATAGATAAGACACTACTTTCTTGAGATGCCTATTAGGAAACATAATATTACACAGTGAAGTAAATATACATTTGAAAATAAAATAACAATTGCAATGAAAAACTAAAGTATTTGGATGAATCTAAGTAAAACAAACTAATTAATCTTACAAATTTATAAAGGGATGCACATGGTTGATGGGGGCCCTTCCATTGTCTAATAGCATTCCAACTTGAAAAACTTCACATTCTAAAATTCAATAATAGAAAATAAAGTTCTTTATTGATAAATTCACAACTTTACATCCCATTCCATCTCAACCTTGTTACAAAACATTCTATAATTCTTTCTCTTCTTCTCCTATTTTTCACATCCCTTGATAGGGGAAAGTTTCCCCTATTTATACAAAAATATGAGAAGTTATCTTATTAATGATAGCCCATGAATTTCTCCCTATATATCTAGAGCTACAATCAAAATAGGAAATGATAAGACACATGTCTTTTTAGATTTTCAATACAAATAGGAAATGAGGCACATATCTTCTTAGAGTTTCAATAAAAAAGGAAATGAGACACATATCCTCATGATTCCATGATCTTCTCCACTCAAATTCGAATTTGGTTTTGGGAGGCCACATAAAGGTCTTTTAGAAGCTTCCTTTTGACCTACACATGGCAACAATCTCATCCCACTTGTTAGGGATAATCATATGCACATTATTTTCTAATTTTTAACGACAAATTCACTTAAAAATGCTAAGAATTAATAAAGTTTGGAAAAACATAAATGTAACCCAATAGTGGTAATGGTAAGTTAAATATAACGAAATGGAGGTGGAATGAAGGTGATAATGTAATGGAAGTGAATGAAAATTTCAAGGCCCAACAATGATAGGGGTTGTTGTGTATGGTGATGCAAAATTCGAAGACTGGAAATCAAAAAAAGAAGGAAACATAGTAGATGCACTTGTGAAGTTTTGTATTACCATATTGAAATACTTGACCCTCGTGTCCAGCTAGTCCAGTTGAGGTCGTAGCTACAATTGGGAAATCCTCCTCATTGTTCCTCTGGTGTCTCCCCTGGGAGTGCTTTCAGTAGCATCACCTCGAACGAATAGTGAGGTATTCTGCTTCTAACCTCCATCGCAGCTCCTGGCCACGAACAGACTTCGATGTGGAAGGCTTTTTCTTCTACTTGAAACTTTAACAGTCGCATTCGGAATGTGGTTTCATCCACGCAACTAAGTCTGATATATTTTTTCTTGTGGGTTACACCGAACCATATCTGCAAAGAATATCTATCCAAAAAGTCTCTCAGAACCCTTTGCTAGCTTCCTACCACATCTACCATCTGCCTGTACCAGAATGAGAAAGCCTCCTCATTGACCTCCTTGGTGCTGGGATCTCTTGATACTCTCCAAGGCGTAAACCTTAACGCCATTGGCTGGTCATTCATGATTTCTGCAAGCTATCTTATCCTCGGGTGAGTCCATTTCCACATCGCAAATTCCATAACGAGATAGCCATAAATGAATCTTGTGGCTCACCTGTAATTATCTTCACAAGCCTTGAACAATTCGTTCAATAGAAAGGTGCACCAGTTTAGCTGGGCTCCCTGGATGCAGTGTTCCGTGACTGAAATGGTGTCAAGGGTGCATTCACCTTTGGTGTAATGCCTTATTTTTTACCCGCTATTCAATAGAAGGAAAAATTTACTACTGGATTGTTGATGAGGTCTATCTTCGCCCCCTTCCCTCCTCTTCTGGTCTCATATTTCTTATAATAATCACAGTCCCATGACTTCTTGCCTCTCTTGGACACGTTCTGGAATGTCGTTGAGACATCCTTCCCCTCTGCAGATAATACGGTAAGTCTAATGATGTCCTCTACATGTATAGGTATTTCTCTCACCGACCACAACGATCCATTATAGACTCTGCTCAGTAGGAATTTCGTACACTGCATTGTCGCTCCCGTTGTTCCAAACACTGGGAGGTTCCTAAGGTTCAATATTGTCGATCTTTGGATACCTCTAAACTCCAGATTCATCCTTGCTACTTCCCCTCCTCCCTCTGTGGCATAATTTTCTTTGTATACCTGTCGCTTTATAGCTTGGAATTGATAGGAATCCGTGAAATATGTATTAATTAACGAAGCATTGTTATACTTGACAATCAGTGATTCTATCCTCTGAATTTTATCATCAAGCTCGAGCTCGACGACTATTGTTGCTACCTTTGTCATGTTCATTCTTCTTCTATATACCTGGAGTACTATTTCTGATTTATTGCTCTGAATTCCTGCTTCTGAACTATTTATTTGAACTTCCTCTGATGAAATTTCGCTGGTTGATGTTGTTGTTTATGTTTGTTCTAACTCAAAAAAAATTGGCATTCTGGTGCTTTTCTTCTTTCATGTGGGTTAAGTAATGTAATAGGCATGAATGAGGTTGATATGACCCCATAACTAATTAATTTTTCTCTGTCTCTCCCACGGCTATAATCGTGCGATTAGTTACCGTGGTGAGGTGTATTCTGACATTGCTGACTATGGCTTTGGGATTTGGGTAGACGTGATGGGTAATCATTATGGCTTAATATGGAAGCTTTATTACGGTATGGTGGGTTACTAATTATGGAATTTAATGTTAATATTTTACGGCAGAAATAATAAATAATTTTACTGAGAGAAATAAAAATACACATACAAAACCCAGAAACAAATCACATAAACATAAACACAATGTTTAACCGGGAAAACCCCAAATCCGGGGAAAAACCCAACCAATGAAATTTCATTAAAAATTGGCCAAAACCTTGGCCAATCCAGCCAAGTGAGCCTTCACCGCTCACCTCCAGGCCTTGCCTTAAAATGAGGTCTTCCCAGCCTTTTATAGGCTCCATTACATGCAATACCATGGGCTAAAACCATGGGTGCACAAAACCATCTGCCCCAAAAAACCACTACTATTTACCCTAGTCAACTTTGACTCTATCCCGAGTCAATTTTACTTAACAATTCCCCCCTTAAACTTGACTTGGGGATTATTGACTAAATCTACAAACCTGCTAAATGAGACAACCCCGCTCACTCTAGCTCTTCCGCCTTCAAATTTTTACCCAGGGTAATTGTTAATTTGACATTCCCCTCTATCACCTAGGTCTAACCCAGACTTTACCAGTGATTACCCAGGGATACACATGCCATACCAGGTCTTACAGCAGTATGCCCATTTACATGCAAAACATTAACTCCATTATAATAATTTTTTTTTTGTTTCATTGTTGTTGTCTTTGTACATATGAAATCAATGTCCATATAAAAAGAACCCATCTACCAGATTACATAGGTCACCAGCCTCTATAACCGCCAGTCCTCTAGGAGTTCTCTTCAGATACATGGTTCATTAAGTTATCCACGTGCTCATATCCTCTCTCATTTTCTACATTCATTCATGATGTCCTCTCCAAAAAGGACATCATAGTTGTACATAAATCTGCCCAATTCTTTGTGCATTTATTCAGTTCTGATCACCATGAAAATCACTGCTACAAATCTGTCCTCTTCTTGCCTTCATCACATTCGATGCTTTTACCTCCACCAATAATCCACGCATGCTCCAACACAATTTTACGTTGATCTAACGTGCGCGCTGCACATTCCCTTGAGAAATGTTGCTATCCATTCCTCTTCCACTTCCATAATCATCAAAAGGTGTAATATCTTTCCACAAACCTTGTATCTCATACAAGCTCAAGGGATGAAATTGTACTTTAGAATAATCTGTCCAGTATTCAAATACTTAATGTGTGCTCTGTCCTGCTGCTTTCTATTCTGAATTCCATTTAACTGTGTTGCACTGCTATTTTGACTGTTGGAACTCTCATATCCACTTATATTATGGTTTATATCTTCTTTCTCTTCCAAACTCTGTAGAAATTCATTCTTTCATAAGGTTGTGATGTTTACTTTGCAACTGTCCCACCCCAAGACAGAACAGTTGAAGCATTTGATAATGAAGTCTCTTCATATAGCGAACCAGAAGCGTGAACTGCGCCTAGTGACCCTCTTGAATCAATAGACAATAAATGAGGCGTATATGTTGGTGTGCCCTGAGATGTCTCCCCAAGTCGATAAAGGACATCCATGTCCAAGCCTGTATTCTTGAAAGCTGGATCTTCATTGCCATCTCCCGCAAGACCAAGTAATTCATCCTAAAAGTTCCAAAAATGAGACCCGACATAATTTGAGAAGCCACCCACTTGAACAGTAATGATTTCTTTCATATTCTGCAGCAGAATAGAACCTTGGAGTAGTGGAAAGAGAATTTTAATATGAATATGCAAAATAAGCAAAAACCAAACACCACTGCTGTAGCAGATACCTCATTTTACTCTTCCATATCTGGAAATCATCCGCTCTAAATCTGCTTGGCAAGTATCATACTCAAAATTTCCACAAAATACAGGTCGCATCTTGAAATTTTTGATGTTGACTATGAATGCTTACCAAATTTATAGCTACCTTGAAACTTGGCACTGTAAGGACAGCTGTAGCACTGTGCATCGGATCGCAAGGCTATTCAATATATAAGTCCAGAACGGTGAGACCCATGTTCTCTATTCCACAATCCAATAAAACCCTTGGCAACAGAAGCGTCCCTCTGAAGCCAACATTTGGCTCTGAAACCATTTGTTAAGATTTTACAGCAAAAATAATAAATAATTTTACTGAGAGAAATAAAAATACACATATGAAACCCAGCAACAAATCACATAAACATAAACACAATGTTTAACCAGGAAAACCCCAAATCTGGGGAAAAACCCAACCAATGAAATTTCATTAAACATTGGCCAAAACCCTAGCCAATCCGGCCAAGTGAGCTTTCACTTCTCACCTCCAGGCCTTGCCTTACAATGAAGTATTCCCAGCCTTTTATAGGCTCCATTACATGAAATACCATGGGCTAAAACCATGGGTGCACAAAACCATGTGCCCCAAAAAACCACTACTATTTACCCTAGTCAACTTTGACTCTATCCCAAGTCAAGTTTACCTAACAGTTAATTTTCAAATTTAGGTGATCATATAGACTAACAACAATATGATGGTTTATTATGATGGAACTAAACTTGACACACTTGGATTTATGACACAGATGACATGTTAGACGCTACCCCCCGGGACCACAATTGGTTGCGATGTGGTCTCCGCATCGCAACAGGTGGAATTACTCTCTGCGTTATTGTGATGTATTTTTATTGGGATTCCTATTCTATGTATCATCTCAAGTGCGAGAGAGTTATTGACTCTACCTATTTATATTCTACCCTACTGACTGCTCTCGATTGTGAGAGTTATTTGAAAAACTAAATAGTGGAACTTACTCATGATAGGGCTTCAGGTGTGTGCCATTCACCCATCCTTGCAATATTTTTCCATCTAGTTGTGCCAATCAAACCACACTTGAATATTTAATTTTTATGACATGGTATGGTCCCATCCAATGCATTCTAAGTTTTCCCAGGGACTTTTGAAATTTTTTGTCATACAACAGAACTTTCCCTCCGATAGTGATCATCTTATGCTTTATTTGACGGTCATGCCAAGCTTTCTGTCTTTCATTTTGCACTGTCTGATGGAATTCCACCAGGAATCTCTCTTCTTAAAGCTCTTTTAGCTCAT
>CM076575.1:1961219664-1961266891 GCA_034641835.2 Pinus albicaulis
CCATGCATAGGTGGAAATACTGTGGGGCATGCACGGCTCACTAGTGTGGTTGCGCGTGGGGGTTGTGAAGGAGGTATGCGAGGGGCTAGCATCGGTGGAGATTCAATGGTTCAAAAGCATAGTTTTCAAGGTGAAGGAGCCCATGGTAGCAAGGGGAATCGTGGGTCTTATCTCTCTCAGGTAAATGAGGGGTAGGGTATCCAACATTGTTGCTTGGAGACCTACCACGCACTTATCAACAACCTGATGGAAAGAGTGGATACAATTGAGATAATTTTAACACTACAGATGGATTCAGAGACGCCTATATTGAAATGTAACACTTCAGTATCAAAATTATAATTTTTCATTTATGGAGTGACACAATTAAAAATTACTGTCATAGATGACTAATTCATATAATTGTTGTACTTGTTATTTGGTCATATTTTTTTTCTTGGACTATAATAGTCATTTACATTCATCATATTAATTTTTTCACTTATTATCTTGTCATATATTTTAATCCTAGACTAAATTAGTCGTTTAAGTTAGTCGATTTTCGTTTAGTCACTTATTATCTAGTCATATATTTTATCCCAAGACTAAATTAGTCATTTAAGTTAATCACTTTTAGTTTAGTCACTTATCATGTAGTCGTATATTTTATTCCTAGACTAAATTAGTCATTTAAGTTAGTAATTTTTAGTTTGATCACTTAAATTTTCTCAAATTTAGTTTAATTCATTTGAAATAATTGCGGTGACTAACGTTTTTAGTCACCTGGTCATTAATTTCATCGTTTTTTACTAGTGTTTTGCGACAAGCATAATGTGTGAATCCTGGGACGTGGGGGTGGCTGTAATCCTATTTCAAAAATATGATGATATAAATAGTATGTGGTGTATCATGTCATCAACATTTGGTGGGGGAAGAATCTCTGTGATGGGATTTTGCATAAGCATAAGGTTAGGTTCCTCGCTAGGATGGTAAATTTCCTGTGGGTGGAAATTGCGCCTGGGGCAAAGGTGCCTTAATGTTTCCATTAACGGGCATACCTCTGACTCATGGTTTTTGCTAGTGCAAATGGTGCATGGTACCACCGTGCCAACTGAGTAGATTTTGTGGGAATCAACACTACTCACCGTCCCATATGTGGATGCTTGGAAAGGATCTGTTATAGATGAGGAGGTCTTCTACTTCCATTTCCTTGTTGTTGGCTCGAGTATGTCTAACTCTTTGGGGGAGTGTAGACTTATTGATGCTCTTGCCGCTCTTAGCTTGGGGATATGCTCACTTTTAATTGTATGATGAAATTGTGAACAAAACCGGCAATAGGTATGCATGATCTTCGCTTGGTTAGAGAGAAGTCTGTGGCAGAGAAGAGACTGTGCGAAAACTGCTTGTGAGGGGCTTTAGTTCTGTTAGCCACCCATAAATTCTGTCATATGAAGTGGTGGCTAAATGATGTTGGATAGCCTTCAAGAAACAATTTCATTGCTAAAATTGTTGATGCTTAAAATATTTTGATAATGTCCTATCCTTTGGATAATCGTCACTTCTTTTCCCCTTTTCAACTCAGAAATTTTGTTGTCATTACATGAAGAAAAAATGCTGCAAGCACCATTTTTCTTTTTCCCCTTCTTCCAAAACTAACCTCATCTTTGCCTTTCCTTTTCCCATGAAATCCTTCATTTTTCATGATTTTCCCCTTTTCCCTTCATCAAAACCCCTTTGATAAGGTTTAAGACCCTTTCTTGCCTTATCGAAACCCCCAAACTCCTTTGAAAACCATTGAAAATCTATTAAAAACCCATTTTTGTTATTACACACTTGAACCCCCTTGGGCTAAGTCTAAAACTCTTTCCCTCCATATGCCTTGGAGCTAGAACCAAGCGCTAGGCTTCTAAGCACTTATCGCGTTGCTCGACTGCGATTAGCCCTTCCTCCATAAACCCCGGTCATATGGTTTCCCATATAACCCATGGCCCCGCAGACGAGCGCCTAACTATATTATATATTTATCCCACCCCAAAAATATTAAAACTTTGTATTATATTGAAACTTTGGGTTTTTCATACATCCTAAAGTTTACTATAGGTGCAAAATTCTAGTCACTCTCCACTGTCGATCTGATCCGCAGATCAACGACGCACGATCTATCGCCCCGGTGGTCCCCGCCAGCGACTAACCATTGCAAAACCGGGCAGAATTCATCGCACCGCTTTTGAGTGCGGGGCGGCTTTTTCTATTTCACAATGATTCTATACACTGGCCACCACGTGTCTTGGGCCCATTTTCAAAAACCTCCCTCATCGCATGGTAAAGATCGGACATGGACCAGGCACGATATTGACGTCCACCGGCCAATCTGAGGCCGCTCATCAGACGGTGATCGCTCTCCGAAGATGATCGTGCAATAACCAAGTACAACTCGTTTTTGTTAAAGTGTCTCTGTTGTCGATCTGATCTGCAGATTGATGGCCCAAACTCGATCGCTCTATTTCCTCGCCCAGTCGGCAAATCTGGACCCGGGAACATTATTAAACAAGGTTTTGTTAAAAATTTTGACGTCCAGGCACATTTTCTAAGGTTCTTGATGCTTGTCCTCTGCCGTTGATTGCTTGGGCCGATCTCATCCGACAGCCCACGATCGTCCTGAATCCCGAACATGATTTTCGACCATTTTTCGCCAAAACTAAGGTTTTAAACCTTTTTTCTATTTTTTATTTTATTTTCCTAAAAAACGTGACCCCTTCACGTTGTTCAGTCACCCTCGATCCCAACCGTCGATCTCTGCGCGATCGACGGCTATGATTTAATTTCCTCCTCCGCTTCCCTTTGACCCCTCTAATCAATCTCGACCGTTAGATGATGCCATCCAATGGCCACACTCCCTCCACATGCCTTCTGAATTAGTTAACCTATACATGCAGGATTTTATAATAGTTATTTGTATTTTGCAGGGTTTAATGGTTTTTTTCCACTATGTCTGAAGAAAATTTAAAGGCAGAAGGTGACGATCCTCCCGCCTTCGATTCATCAAACAAAATCCTTCGCAGGGTTTAAAATTCACGTTTCATCGGTGTTTCATGGGGCATTGATGCCATATCACCCCTACGCAGCCCTGCACACCAGAAAAACACAGTTTAAAGAAAATCATGAGTGTTTTATCAGACAAAAACCATATGCTACCACATCAGGGGCTATTTAAATCTCCCAGCCACCACAGAGCCACCTACAACCTCAAAGAAATAAAAAATAAGGTCGAAGTTATTACCAGACCGGGAGGTATTTTGCATCAATACAACTGAACAGTTATTTCAACCAAAGGAATTTATTGTAAACTGTCAGCATAAGTTATTACAAGGATAATGAGGAGCCTTGAAGTCAACAAATTCTTTCTAGCAAACCTAATAGTTAATATAAATGATTTAATACAGAGGACACCTATGTAAGCTTCTTCATTGAGCCCCCAAAGGCCGAGAAGCCATTTAAGTCTGTATTAATTATCTTTAGAGATCTTTTATCAGAGTCCACCTCCTCTTTCTTCTATAAATACTATTGTAGAAGAAGAGAAGGTTGTTGGTTGGTTGGTTGATCATTAGTCGTAATACTGAAACTCTCTGAAATAATACATAGTCTGTTGAAGTTGAAGAAGAAATTGAAGTCTTGGAAGCCTTGATGATGTTGTTGCATACTTGTTCTTGAGAAGGCTCTATCATTGGATCCATGAGCTTGGCTGTTGGTGAAGTATTCTGAACTGTTTAATGTTTTCTCTTGTTTTCATTCCGTTTCATAATTTCTTACTACAGTAGGTTGAAAATTTTAGGCTAAGAAATGACTCCTAGAAGCACCTTAGACCTGTTCATCCTTCACTGTTTCATATTTTCTTTTGCTGAAGTATTTTAGAGTCTTTAATCTCTCTCTTTAGTCTTCATGCTTGTTTATTTCCTTAATAGTTTGAATAGTTGGCTTCAGCATGATTTATGGTTCTCCCTGCTTGTCTGTTGCCACTTAAAAACTATTATTGAAGTCTCCCTTTGAGGTTTTTTGTTTACAGTGAGTCAAGGAGGTCTGTTCTGATATTTCCCTTTGTCCTTGCTTAAATAGTTGGCTTAAAGGTCGTTATAATTGTGATCATAGATGTGTTAGGTGTTCCCTCTTCTATGACTACAATTATCAGTGAATATTTTATTTTTTCTAAGTCATTTGAAATAAAATATTTGAGGAAATAGGGTGTTCCCCGAATCTTAGATTTCATTTTAAAATTTGTCTTGAGGTCATTATTTTCTTAAAGAATGTTTGTAGAATTTATGGTTAGCCCCGTCTATTAAATATCTCTTTATTGTTTAAGTTATGCTTTCAAGTTCCCTTTGTTGAGAATTCTACTTCTCTTTCCAAATCATTGATGTCCATCTCATTCCAAAAACCAAAGGATCCCATGGCCAAGTTAGATTTTCCCTCTGATATCCCATATCCATTGATAAGTTTTTCATTACCTCTTTTTGACTCCATAGCTGAATGAAGCTACTAATTCCTCTTTCTACCTATCTTTCCGAGAAATTTCATATTCTGTTGTATCAATTCAACCAAAAAAACAATCAAACACTTGCACTTAATAACTAGTCTAAAATACATACTCTAAGAACACAAGATAAACCTTTGCAAATAAAATTTGAGAGATCCCTCTCTGAGAACAGGAGGACTAGATCCTGTAACTATAAATATTGGTTCTGATGTTTCCTTGTCTTTTGATTTTCCAAACTATCAAAACACGAGACACCAACATAATGGCGATCACGGTGGGACCCTTCTGAGTTAGTAATAATCTAAGTACCCCTTAGGACTCCAGGAATCCCTTATTTTAAATAATATCCAGTGATTATTAGCCACCTCATCGCCACCAACATAATGGCGATCACGGTGGGAAACTGAGTAAAATGTTCCAAACAAAACACTCACTGTCCGGTAGAACATAAGTAACCTTCTTCAAGCACTTCCAAGCATAATGGTAATCATGATCGGACTTGTTTGAATCAGTGAAAAACTAAGTAACCCTTAGGATTCTCATAGAACCTTATCAAACCTTGAAGGATTTAGTTACCAAGCCATAAGAGTGAACTCTATATGTTTTGACACCCTAGCTAAGTGTTAAGTCAGATTTAGGACACTCTCATAACCTATAAGACCAGAATAACTCAGAAAAACCAAAAAACATTTCAGTTTGGCTTCACAATAAGTATGGTGGTGGAACCATCCAATATCTTACCTTCATAAAAGCTAAAAAGTTTCCACCTGGCGACTCCGCTAGCCCCAGTAGGCCTATTACTCTTCTAGGTCTCTAGGTCTCTTTAGGACTGTGTTAACCAGCCTTGAAGAAGTTTAGGAGCCTAGTCCCATACTAGATAAGACATCGTGAGATGTAAATTTTCCAAAAAATAGCCCTTAAAACTTTAACCTCTCTCATTTTTGAAAAACAGTCTGGCTTCACATAGGATCAACACTAGATCCCATCCAGACCCAAATCCTCCTTTAATAGTTGAAAATCCAGAAAGAATTTTGTGGCAGACTTCTAAATCTGGAAAATCAGCTGCTAATAGGAGCCTCTTCAAAACAAACTCTGTCCCTGAAAACCTTGTTATCTTAGAGGATTCACAATTTGATTTACATCATACACAGAACATTTTTAGAACTAGAACTCAAGGTGATTTAAATCAAACTGATCTTGACATTGTAGATTTGCAATAGAGCTTTAGTAGAGAAGCTTCACCTTCCACTCCTCCTGATTCCCAGCTTCTTCATCACTTTAGCCTTTTTCATAACAAATCTGCTCAAAATCAGTTTGCTGGCCCAAGCGTTTCTTCCACTCCAATCTATACTACCACTGTGCAAAACACTCCTGTTTAGCCCACCTTTACTCTTGTAAATCCACCTCTTGTAAACCCACCCTTAGTTCCAACCATGGCAACATGGTATGCCCCATTAGTGTTACCACAAACTCTACTTCCCTTGCCAAATTATTACCAATCCAAAATCCCTCACTTCATTGGAAAAGAGTCTACAACAGCTCAACATCATGTAGATAGGATGGAGGATGCTTTCGATTACATGGACATAGAAGAAGAAACTGTGAAGATGAGGATATTCACTCAAATTTTAGGAGGAGATGTAAAGAAATGGTTTAAAAACTTACCTCCTAACAGCATAAATGATCTCCCTGCCTTGCATCAAACATTCATCAGCAAATGAGAACTCAAAAAGAACCCTCTCCAAATACTAGCAGAGTATAGCAGCCTCAAGATAAATAAAGGAGAGAGTGTCCATGATTACTCCACTAGGTTCAATAGCGTTTACAATGCTCTCCCACCTCACATGAAAACTCCTCAAGGCATGGCCTTGGTAAGGTATCCCGAAGGCCTTGATGCTGAAATGACTTATGATTTAAGGGGGAGAGATTACTTAAACTTAGAAGACATGCAGAAAGGAGCTGTGAGTGTAGAAGAAAACATAATCGAGAAAAGAAATAGGTTGATATTAGAGAAGAGGGTAACTTATAATGATGACCCACTACCCTCAACCTCAGCTTCTGACACAAAAAATGACAACCTAGTGAAGGTGATGGAGAGGATGCTTGAAAAGATTAATTTGAATGAGAGACTGCCACCAAGAGAACCTCAAAATAACCAAAAAAAAATAGAAATCATAATTATAGAAGAGAAAACAATCAAGATAAGCAAAAGGAAAGTGACCAACAGATTAGACCCCCTTTTCAACATAACTATGTAGATCAATATGAAGAAGATAGGGAGTTGGAAAGGTTGGGAGAATCTTATGTAAACTTGATTGGATCAGACAGTGGAGATGGTGTTTTCCTCACTGAGGAAGAACAATGTTTTTTCTCTTATGATCAAAATACAAACACCTATGAAGATTCTGACGACTATAGATTGGGTTTTGAAAATGCAATCATGGAGGTACACAAACAGTATGATCTTAGGAGCAAGGGGAACATAGATAATTCAAAAGATAAGAACACTAATCCTGCTATAAAGAAAAACACAGAAACTCATCCCAAAAAGAAAACAGAAAAAACCAACATTTTGACCAAGAAACTAGACTTAAACAAAGACAAAAGTGTCCAGAAAAATGTTGAACAAAGTACCCCTAGCACTTCAGCTAGTGGTCCTAATAAAACTGTCCTAATTACCAGTCCAAACAAGGTTCAAAAAATCAAGATTGTTGAAAGGAATTCAATTGAAAAGACAGATGTAAATACGAACAAGTCAATTATTCCTTTCAGCCTTGAGGGAGAGATTGATAAGATAAAAATTACCATTCCCCTAGCTGAACTAGTAACCCAAGAAGTGTACAAAAACCAAGTTTTGAAAGATTTGAACTTAGGAAGTGATACTGACACCTTGAAATTAACATATGACAAACCTGAGTTGTTGTTTGGTCCAGAAGTTGAAGGAAAATACCAAGAAGGGGTTGTCCTTCCCTTCTATGTTAGCTTGAACATACATGAAAAAATCTTACATAATGCCATGTTAGATTCAGGAGCTTCACACAATCTAATGCACAAGGTAGTAATGGAAAGCTTAGGCTTGGAGATTACTAAACCATATAAATATTTGTATTCCTTTGACTTAAGTAGAGTCAAATGTTTGGGTTTAATCAAAGATTTGTGTGTTAACTTGTCCCAAATCCCTGCTAAGAGTCTAGTAATGGACATAGTGGTAGCTGACATTCCACCTAAGTATGGCATGCTCTTATCGAGATCATGGGGAGCCAAACTTCAGGGAAGCCTTCAAATGGACATGTCTTATACCACCATCCATATTTTCAACCAAAACAGAAGACTATACAGGGAATCTCACATGAAGTACATGGTGAGCAACATAGACAAACCAAACAACTCTCCAATCTATTCAATTCAATCGAGTTTAGATTCCTTTATCTTATGTAACGAAGATGAAATCACCCAACAAGATAAGGAAAAAATAGACCCAATCAGTTCACCAGAACAATCAAATCCTCCCTCGAATCAAATTCAAAACATTGACAATCGACAGCAACAAGAAAATGAATATGGGGCAAATATACTTTGGACAATAAAATTCGATGGATCCTGTAATCAAAAAAGTGCAGGGGAAGGTGTTTGGATTCAAAATACGAATCAAAGTTTTTCATACAAATTGGATTTCTCATGCACTAACAATATCGCTGAGTATGAAGCCCTTCTCCTAGGCTTACAATTGCTTAAACAGTTTGAAGCCCAGAGGATATCGATCTTAGGAGATTCTAAAGGAGAATACTCAGCTAGGAATCCAAGGCTTAGGGAATATCAGAACGCTACCCTTGATTTATTGAAAACCTTTGAAAAATATGAACTTATTTTCATTCCTAGAGCACTAATTCATCTAGCAAATGAACTCGCTTTCAATGCCAGTAACTGTCAAATACCTAAAATAAATGAACAACTTAGCGTAAAGGTAAAACACAGGCCTGCTGTGCCTGATAACGAAGATCACTGGAAAGTGTTTGACTCTGAAAAGCACATAGATGATTTCTTAAAATCAGAAAATGATTTCAGCATACCAATATCAGAAATCAGCCATAAAGAAAACTGTTTGTATAATGAACAAATCCCAGAAGTTGAAATGAAATATAATGCTGATATAAATCATTATGAGAATCCTTTTGAAATAGAGATAATTGACAACGCAGACCAAGAAGACTTGTAAGTTTTACAATGCAAAAATGATAAAATTCCAAGAGGTCTCACACCTTTAGAACACCTTTTTGATTTTAACGATGTAGCCAAAGAACCGAGAATGGAGCCTGTGGAAACGAATGTAGAAGAGCATAACATAGGCAGTCTAATAGAACCCAAGATGATCAAATTGTCCAGCACTCTCCCAGCGCACATAAAATTGCAGTACATAGAGCTATTCAAAGAGTTTAAAGATGTTTTTGCTTGGGGATACAAAGACTTGAAATCATATGATACCAGCATCATTCAGCACAAAATCCCTCTTAGAGAAAATCAAAAGCATTTTAAACAAAAAATAAGAAGAATAAACCCTGTTTTATTACCTTTAGTTAAGGTAGAGATTGAAAAAATGCATGATGTTGGGATCATAGTACCCATTAGATTTTCAGAGTGGGTACCAAACTTAGTTTCTGTTAGAAATAAAACAGGGGAAATCAGGCTTTGTATTGACTTCAGAAATTTAAACAGAGCCTCTCTAAAAGACAACTACCCCTTACCCAGGATGGACCATATACTTCAAAGGGTAGTTGGGTCAAAAAGGATATCCCTCTTAGATGGGTTCTCGAGTTACAACCAGGTGTTAGTGCTCCCAAGTGATCAAATCAAAACTGATTTTACCACACCTTGGGGCACCTTTATGTATGTCAAAATGCCTTTCGGATTAATGAATGCAGGGGCCACCTTCCAAAGGGCCATGGACATAGCCTTTTCTGAAGAAATTGGCTATTTCATAATCATTTACCTTGATGACATAACCGTTTTCTCAAAAATTGATGAAGAACATTTGATTCACCTAAGAAAAGTTTTTGAGAAGTGTAGGAAATTTGGCTTGTCATTGAATCCCAAGAAGACACTCTTTGGTCTCCAAGAAGGTAAACTTCTTGGCCATATAATTTTGGAAGAGGGAATCAAAATAGACCCTACAAGGATAGATGGCATATTACAAATCAGTCATCCAAGAAGCCTCAAAGAGTTGCAATCTTTCATCGGAAAGATTAATTTTCTAAGGAGGTTTATCCCTAATCTTTCTGAGCTATTAAAAAACATTACAAACATGATTAAGAAAGATTTCAGTGTAAAATGGACTTTACTAGCTAAACAATCATTCGAACTGGTCAAACAAGCTCTTACTCAAACACTAGTCCTGATTAGTCTAGATTTTACCAAAGACTTTTACATATTTTCTTTTGCATCTGAGCATACAATAGCTACAGTTTTACTTCAAAAGAATGACTTGGGGAAAGAACAACCAATATCCTTCTTTAGTAGGGCCTTAAGAGATGCTCCTCTCAAATATAACATCATGGAGAAGCAAGCCTTAGCATTAGTGAAAGCTTTAAAAGACTTTAGGGTCTATATTTTACACTCTCACATAATTGCTTTTGTTCCACATACTGTTGTCAAGGAAATTCTAAGTCAAGAACCTGATGGTAAAAGGGGAAAATGGATTGCAACTATTCTTGAGTATGACTTAGAGATTAGGCCCACCAAACTAGTTAAAGGGCAAGGATTAGAAAAACTTATGGCTGAGTCTAACTTCCAAGCACTGGACATGAATATGGTAGATGTGTTGGAAGAAATAGAAGAATCTACTGCTCCTTTTATTGAAGAAACATTTCTGAATTCTCCTTGGTATGCTGACATTATTTATGTGCTTTTATATTTAAATGCCCCTCCTTCTTTGTCTAAAACTAAAGCTATATTTTTGAAACAAAAGGCTTTGAGTTTTTGCATCTTAGATGGGGTGTTATATTGGAAAAACGCTGTTGGAATTTTTCTTAAATGTTTACTTGAAGATGATGCAGGGAAAATCATGCATGAGTTGCATGACGGAGAATGTGGAGGACACCTCTACTGGAAGGCCACAACAAACAAAATTCTTAGATCAGGTTACTATTGGCCTACCCTTTTCCCAGACACTCAGAATTTGGTCATGTCTTGCCATAAGTGTCAAATATTTGATGGCAAGAGAAAACTCCTTCCCTTACCTTTACATCCTATCAGAGTTGAGGCACCTTTTCAACAATGGGGGCTGGACTTCATTGGGGAAATCCACCCATCCTCCTCAGCTCAACATAAGTGGATCCTCACGGCCACTGACTTCTTTACCAAGTGGATAGAAGTTATACCCTCCAGAAATGCTAATGACTCTGTCATTATCAAGTTTCTTGAAACAAATATCCTATCCATATTTGGTTTTCCCAGAAAAATCATAACAGACAATGCTGCTGCTTTTAAATCTAAAAATATGGTTGACTTCTGTTAAAAATACCACATAACCTTGGGCCATTCCACTACTTACGATCCCCAAGGAAATGGATTAGTTGAATCTTCTAACAAGAGCCTCATCAATATCATTAAAAAAATGTTGGAACAAAATCAGAGATCATGGCACAGTAAACTGGTTCATGCCTTATGGGCTAATAGGTTGACTACGAAGAAATCAATAAATATGCCCCCCTATCAGTTATTTTATGGCATGGATGCAATTTTTCCCACCTCATTGGGAGTGCCAGTCATGAAGCTCCTTCAATAATTGTAGGTTGAAGTGATATACAGAGGAGAATCAATCAAACCATCCATTTACAACAGACCAGAGAAGAAGTTTATGAGAGAACACAGTTGGTCCAAGAAAATATGAAAAAGATATTTGATAAGAGGACTAAGGCAGACAATTTCAAAGTTGGAAATGTTGTTCTTAAGTGGGATTCAAGGAGAGAAGAGAAGGGAAAACATGGCAAGTTTGAGAACTTGTGGAAAGGTCCCTATATTATTCATGCCAAAAGGGGTCACAATGCATTTTTCTTGAAATAATTGAATGGAGAGGATCTGTATGGAGGTCCTGTCAATGACAGAATGCTAAAGCATTACTTCTTCCAGGAATCATAAGTTTTAAAGAATTATATTTTTCATTGTAAAAATCATAGTATGTACATTGCATTCAAAGTTATAAAAATCAAAAACACAAAAACAAAGAAAAGAAAGAAAAGAGGGTAGATTGTGAAAATAAGAAAGGTATAGCCCATACCAAAAAAGAGAAACAAATTCTGAAAGTGTGCAATCTTAAATGCCACTCCTGAAGAACACACTTCTAATTAGTCATACAGCCTAATCTTGACTAATTAGCTTTAAATTTTCTACTGATAGGATAGTGAATTCGATTTTCCAAATTGTTTAATCTTGGCTTGTCAGTAGATAGTTTAGGATAGAAATTAAAGGTTCAAACATGCTCAAAATCTGAACCTAAGTTTCCAAAGAGAAAATGACTCAAAATCTATTTCAAGTTCTGAGTCAAAAGATGTAAAAATCTGGTTCTAATCAGCTCAAAATCTGAACCAGTTAGCAAAGGAAAGACAACTCAAGTAAGAGTCAAAACAGAGCTGAAGAAAAGAGGAAGGAAATGTTTTAAAATCTCAGATCTCAAACCTTCCATTTTTTTTTTAATTTCCTACAAAATAAATATCTATGTGCAACTTGTTTTTATGCCATAGATCACAGCAAGTCAAACAATTTAATCTTGACTTGACTATTTTTAAATTTTTGTTATAGAATTTAGAGAATAAAGTCTGTTGGACAGTTTAATCCCAACAGATAATAGATTAGGTAGAGAATCATATGGGCTCATCTGTTTAATCTGAGTCCATGGAGAAATAAGGAATATAAATAGATTAGATTTCCTGCTTTCAAAAGAATAAAATGTTGTGAAAAGAGTTTGCCAATCCAAGTGCACTCTAATGAAGAAAAAATGCTAGATCAGTAGGATTGGGTAGGCAGAAAGCTTGTATTGATGAAGATCCATTGTTTTTATGGCTGCTAATATGTTTTCAGAGAAAGATCATCCCATCAAACGAAGGGCAGCCCAATGGAGGAGGCACAGGTCAGCCTCCCAGAGAATGCAAGTCTGAAGTTCTTGATGCCTTCAAGAAGGCACCATCCCCAAGTAGAGCCACTATTAGCCACCCATAAATTTTGTCATATCAAGTGGTGGCTAAATGATTTTGGATAGCTTTTAAGAAACAATTTCATTGCTAAAAATTGTTCATGCGTAAATTCTTTTGATAATATCCTATCCTTCGGATAATCATCACTGCTTTTCCCCTTTTCAACTCAGAAATTATGTTGTCATTACATGAAGAAAAACTGCTACAAAATCTCATCTTTTCCTCTTCCAAGACTAACCTCATTTGACCCCTCCATTTCCCATGAAAATCCCTCATTTTCGTGTTTTTTCCCCTTTTCCCCTTCATCAAAACCCTTTGATAAGGCCTAAGACCCTTTCTTTGCCTTATAGAAACCCTCAAAATCCTTTGAAAACCATTAAAAATCAATAAAAAAACCATTTTTATCATTATAGACTTAAGCCCCCTTGGGCTAAGTCTAAAACTCTTTCCCTCCATACGCCTTGGTGCCAGAACCAAGCGCTGGCCCTCCAAGTGCTTATTGCAACACCCCGATGCCGATTAGCCCTCCATTCTACCTCCCTCGGTCATATTATCTTCCATGCACCCAAAGGCCCCACACATAGGCACCGAGCCATATTGAATATTAATTTTTCGCCCCCAAAGTATAAACCTTCGGTTATATGAATTTGTCAGTTTTTATTATATTATAAAATTTTCCACCGATCCAAATTTCCATTTTCTCTCCACCGTCGATCTAATCTGCAGATCGACAACGCACAGTCCATCACCCCAGTGGTCCCCGCCAGCCACTTACCATTGCAAAAATGGGCGGAATTCATCGCACCGCTTTTGAGTGCGGGGCGGTTTTTTCTATTTCGCAGCGATTCCATTCACCGCTCGACGCGTGGCCTTGAGCACTATTCAAAAACTGCCCTCATCGCACGTTAAAGTTCGGACGTGGACCTGGCGTGATATTGATGTCCACCGTCCGATCTGAGGCCTCTCATCAGATGGTGATCGCTCTCCTAAGATGCTCGTGCAATAACTAAGTACGACGCGTTTTCGTTAAAGCGTCTCCGTCGTCGATCTGATCTGCAGATCGATGACCCAAACTCGATCGCTCTTTTTCCTAGCCCAGTCGGCAAATCTGGACCCAGGAACATTATTCAGCAAGGTTTTATTAAAATTTTTGATGTCCGAGCTCATTTTCTAAGGTTCTTGACGCCTGTCCTCCGACGTTGATCGCTTGGGCCAATCTCATCCGACGGCCCACAATCGTCCCGAACCTCGAACATGATTTTCGACCATTTTTCGCTGAAACTAAGGTTTTAAACCTTTTTTCCATTTTTTATTATTTTTCTAAATAACGTGACCCCTTCACGTTGTTTAGTCACCCTCGATCCAGACCGTCGATCTCTGCGCGATTGACGGCTCTGATTTAATTTCCTCCTCCGCTTCCCTTTGACCCCTCTAAATCAATCTCGACCGTTGGATGATGCCATCCAACGGCCACGCTCCCTCCACGTGCCTTCTGAAGCAGTTAACCTATACATGCAAGATTTTACAATAGTTGTTTGTATTTTGCAGGGTTTAATGGTTTTTTCGCTATGTCTGAAGAAAATTTAAAGGCAGAGGGTGACGATCCTCCCGCCTTCGATTCATCATACAAAATCCTTCGTAGGGTTTGAAATTCACGTTTCATCGGTGTTTCATGAGGCATCGATGCCATATCACCCTTGCGTAGCCCTGCACACCAGCAAAAAACACAGTGAATTAGGCACAAATCAAAGAGTATCAGTGTCAAAGACAGATCTGTGGGATTACGGCTAGGATGAATTATCAGAAGCCTAATCCTCCCGACTAAAACACAGTTTAAAGAAAATCATAAAGGTTCATCAGACAGAAAACATACCCTTCCACATCAGAGGCTAATTAAATCCCCCAGCCACCACAGAGCCACCTACAGCCTCAAAGCAATCAAAAGACGGTCGAAGTTATTACCAGACCAGGAGGTATTTTGCATCAATGCAGCTGAACATTTATTTCAACCAAAGGAACTCATTGTAAGCTATCAGCAGAAGTTATTACAAGGATAAGGAGGAGCCTTGAAGTCAACAAATTCTTTCCAGCAAACCTAATAGTTAATATAAATGATTTAATACAGAGGACACCTATGTAAGCTTCTTCATTGAGCCCCAAAAGGCTGAGAAGCCATTTAAAGTCTGTATTAATTAGCTTTAGAGATCTTTTATTAGATTCCACCTCCTCTTTCTTCTATAAATACTACTGCAGAAGAAGAGAAGTGGGTTGATTGATCAGTTGTTGTAATATTGGAACTCTCTGAAATAATACATAGTCTGTTGAAGTTGAAGAAGAAATTGAAGTCTTGGAAGCTCTGATGATGTTGTTGCATGCTTGTTACTGAGACGGCTCTATCATTGGATCCATGAGCTTGGCTGTTGGTGAAGTATTCTGAATTGTTTAATTTTTTCTCCTGTTTTCATTCTGTTCCATAATTTCTTACTACAGTAGGTTGAAATTTTTAGGCTAAGAAATGACTCCTGGAAGCATCTTAGACCTGTTCATCCTTCACTGTTTTATGCTTTCTTCTTCTAAAGTATTTTAGAGTCTTTGATCTCTCTCTTTAGTCTTCATGCTTGTTTATTTCCTTAATAGTTCGAATAGTTGGTTTTGGCATGATTTATGGTTCTCCCTGCTTGTCTGCTGCCACTTAAATATTGTTATTGAAGTCTCCCTTTGAGGTATTTCTGTTTATAGTGAGCCAAGGAGGTCTGTTCTGATCTTGCCCTTTGCCCTTGCTTAAACAGTTGTCTTAAAGGTCTTTATAGTTGTAATCATAGATGTTTTAGGTGTTCCCTCTTCTATGACTGCAATTATCAGTGAATCTTTTATGTTTTCTAAGTCATTTGAAATAAAATCTTTGAGGAAATAGGGTGTTCCCTGAATCTTAGGTTTCATTTTAAAAGTTGTTTTGAAATCATTGTTTGCTTAAAGGTGTGATTTGTAGAATTCATGGTTAGCCCTGTCTATCAAAAAGCTCTTTATTGTTCAAATTGTGTTTTCAAATTCCCTTTGTTGAGAATTAAAATTCTCTTTACAAATCATTGATGTCCATCTCATTCCAAAAATCAAAGGATCATGTGGCCAAGTTATATTTTCCCTCTGATATCCCATATCCATTGATGAGTTTTCCATTACCTCTTTTTGACTCCATTGCCCAATGAGGCTACTACTTCCTCTTTCTACCTATATTTCCTAGATCCTTCATATTATGCTGTATCAATCCAACCAAACAAAAAAACAAACACCTACACTTAATAACTAGTCTAAAATCCATACTCCAAGCACACAAGATAAACCTTTGCAAACAAACATTTGAGAGATCCCTCTCTGAGAACAGGAGGACTAGATCCTGTAACTCTAAATATTGGTTCTGATGTTGCCTTGTCTTTTGATTTGCCAAACTATCAAAACACAGGACACCAACAATTTGGATCTTGTATGTGCAGGAATGAGGACACAACAGGACAACTCAGACACATTCTAGAAGGATAATGCAATGCTAAGTACCATTACTTGAAGCAAGCACAATAACACCTCGGCAGCTACTAGTGTTCAAAAAAGCAGGGTCAAGTCAAGTATCAGGTAGTGTCAAAAGTCATTATTGTAAAAAATATCATTGTAAAATTGTAAAAGATTCATTATTGTAAAAGAGTCAATCTGCCTAGAGTTGGAGAGGCATTGTTTAGAGGTATAAGTGTCATTGTTTGATAATGTTAGTGTTGGGTTGCAGGTGATAGTGTAATTGGGTGATGGGTCTAGTTCAAGAAAATCATTGTGAATCATATTGTATCATGGATCATTGTCCCTGGTACGGGAGTCCATAATCTTGTCTAATTTATGATCATTATAGGGTGGTAGGGAGGTGTTAGGTTGGTGCATGAAGTCACCTACAGGTTGGATCCTGTGAACAATTCAGGGTGGTAGTTTGGTTTAGGATGTTAGGGCATCCATTTAGTTGAGTACAGAAGAAACCAGGGCATTGGGGCGTCCTTCCAGTGGGAGATGGAGAAGAATGCTTTTCTAGAATTATAGGAATTTGTACCTTTCATTTTAGTTGGGGCTGAAGATTAAAGAATTTATTTAAAAAGCGTTCAATGGTTTTTGACCCAGAGGGGGTTTTCCACCTAAAATTCGTGTGCCTATTGTGTTCTATTGTTTACTATTGTTACTGGATAAACATCAGGAATAATTGAAGATTAAATAATGCTATGAAAAGTTTTAAAAGGTGCTAATTGATAAGAAATATTCATTCACCCCCCTTCTCAGTATTTCCAACAAAGCCCTCCAGACAGTTTGGCCGCATCTGTCGCACATACAACCCAATCTAGACATATTTTGTGCATGAATTCCCATGCTTTGTCCGCTTGCACCATCGTCTCCTAAAAAAGGATCATCGATGGTTGGTAAAGTCAAATCAGTCCCCTGACAGAGCTGGTTTTAAGGTCATCTCCCAACCCGTGAATGTTTAGGGAGAAAATGGTCATGATGATAGTTAAAGAGTGGGAAATTCCCCTCTAAGGGCCCAAGAAACATCATAGTAAGAAGTGCACACGGAGGCAAAAATGAAACCAAGTTCAATGGAAAAGGTAGCATCAACCAGTTCAAGGGCATGCTGAGAGGATGAAGATGTCATAATACAGTCAGAGACTTTCTTAAATCTAGGGTGCCTCTTTTTCCTGTTCGACACATTCGGAATGAGTTCTTAGTCCCAGAAACTCTAAGGGCCAAAAAGAAGGATCTCTTAATTATCAATAATTCCATTTCCTCTGCAGAATCTGGCACCCCAAGGAGCTCTTTTTCTGGGGACATAGTCGACTGAGCACCACCGACAGAGTTTGAGAGCGGTGAAGAAGATGCAGAGGTAACCCTCGGAGCTAACAGAATGTCTACAAGGTCTAAATAGGAGGTAGTTACTGATAACCCAGCTACCGAGACATTAACATAAGGGGAATCAACATAAGCTAGAGGCAACTCGTCAATGGGTAAAATGAAATTTACAGAGTAAATTTCATGGTACAGAGTGGAAACACCAATATTTTCCAAAATCGAATCACCAGAAACATGACAAAATGTTGAAGTGGCACCAAGAAATGGCACCCTACTATGAGGCTTCTAATTTAATTTTTGCTTAATTAAATTTGGAAGAGAAACTATAATTTCATCTCATAACGACTTGTATTAGTTAACTAAGTTAGAATGATTGAGTTAGGTTAGGAAATTCAAGTTGAGGGCCAGAGAGCTTGCATGTAGAGTGATTCCATGATTTAAGATGGAACAGTTACAATTATGCATGAGTTGTAATTAGTTAACTTAATTAATTGAGTTAAAATCAGTTTAACTAGTTTTAACTTAGTGATGAGCTAGTGAGAGGTACAATGAACTAAATCTGATTTAATTCATAATGAGTGATTAATAAGTTAACTGATAATTCACTTTAAATAGTTGTTGCATGTCAGTTCTGAGGAAAACCTAGTTGAAATAGATGTTAAAGGTAAGATAACTATCAGTTGTATAATTAGAAAATTGTACAGGTCAGTTGGATTCCTTGGATGGATTGCGCAGTCAAGGCATGGGATTTTACTATTTAATAGGGAATTAATTCCTCAAGGAATATGTGAGTAAGGGAGGTTGAGCTGAGGCTGAGAGTTGGCTAGGTATTTATCCAATTTTTCGTATATCAGTGTGAGACAGTTGGCAGAGTGCATAAGATCTCTTTAGATAGAAATAATTTTATTGTTTCATGATCCTTGAATTTATACAATATACATATAGAGGGGTTTTAGGCAATGTTCTTTCCCCAAATATATATTATGTTGTGTGATTGATTGTCTCTTTATCTTACTTGTTTATGTGATTGTGCGATCGTGTTTTGTTTCTAAAAATTACATAAGGGATTCAATATCTTGTTTTAGTATATCATAAGATCATATTGAATCCCATGGTTAGATTTTCTACATGGTATCAAAGTGCTAGGAATCACAATGAGAAGAGAAGAACATAGTTTGTTTTTCACTACGTTCGAATTTGCATATTATTTCTTCGGTATCCAACATCAGATCAAGATGTATTTCAATGGCTTGAGACTCGAATATGCACTCGAGGGAAATTAAAATTATATTTTATGGAAGGAAAGGATGGAGGCAGTGCTTGAAGACCATGGACTGAAGGATTTCATAGATGCTGATGTCGTGCAACCCACAGCAATAGATGCTCAACTTATTTATGCATGGAAGAATAATGTTGCGAAAGCGAGAAGGATCTTGTTAGAGGGAGTTTGGGACCATATTGTCACGAACCTCCATGGGAAGTAAACTCCATATGCAATGTGGAAGGCCTTGAAATATTTGTATCAGAATAGCAGTGACCACAGGAAGTTGGCGTTGAAAGATAATCTCAGGAAGATCAAAATGGAAAAGGGAGACATGATCCAGAAATACATGACCAAGTTCACCACATGTTGAGATGAGCTTGGAAGTGTTGTTGCCACAAATGATTTGGTGAGCCTATATCTTCTAGGACTTCCCAAGAGATAGCATAGCTACCAAGACTTTGTTAATGGGAGGGATAAGCTGCCATATTGGGAGCAAATTTGGTCATAATTGGCACAAGAAGAAATCAGGCAGAGCACCAGAGATGGATCCTCGCCAAAAACTGATGATGAGGAAGATTGTTCCTTAGCTAGCAAGGCAAAGAAAGGAAACAGGAAGGCATCCCATTCCCAATCTGAGTTCGGCAAAGTAGACAAGAAGTGATACTTGTCAAAGGTGAAATGTTTCAACTGTAATGAGCATGGAAATTATGCCACAAATTGTCCACAAAAGAAGAACAATAAGAAGGCCCCAAGAGGAGCAGCAAGTGAAGCTTTGACTTCACATTTCAAGTTGGAATTCACCCTCATCGCCTGCATGGTGTCATCAGTGTTGGGATCTATGTGGTACTTGGATAGTGTTTCCTCATTCCACATGACCGACAACAAATAATTATTCAATAGCTTGGAGGAAAAGAATCTCCAAATGCACATCGATATGAGTGATGACATGAGGTATAGCGCTACTAGGATTGGTATAGTTACTTTCTGAAGAGAGTTAGGTAAACCCTTAATACTAAAATATGTCATGCATGTACCCAAATTAAAGAATAATTTTTTTTTTTGTTTAGGTTCCCGTGATTTGTTAGATTGGTGAGTTCAAATGCACAGGTTAACATCAGACCAGTCTTTGGAGTCATAGGACCTACCCTTCCTAGACTCAGAGAGGGCTCTCTCTATTTTGTGCAAAGGATATGCACGTGTTGCTTTTAGGGTTTTATTTTAGGCTAGTTGTTAAGTGTAGGGTTTGTGTGTTTGTTTTGGTTGGGTAAGATGATCAAGTAGAATAGATAGAGTGAGGAAATATTCAAGTCATTGGGCTATGGAGTCAATAAAAGTCATGGAAAGTTTCAATAATAAATCAAGGTGGATCACAAGGAAAATCTAGCATGGTCAGATGGATTTTCAAGGTTTTTGTGAAATGAAATGAACATCAAGTTTGTGAACAAAGTAGGGCAAAGGGAAATTAAGAATCCTTTGTCATGTACTCAAAACAAGAAGGGACTTCAACGCTATTTAGCATAAAGAAGCAATAAATAGATAGGGCACACCAATAACTCTTTGATTCAACTTAAGAAAATAAGCATTTAAGACAAACAATCCAATGAAATATAGAAGGCGAGAAACTCATTTAACTTCTAGTTATTTCACTTTCAAGGTTAGAAAACATTTAAGATAAACATATAACTTTAATAAAAGAAGAGGGAATGCCTAAACATCATTGATCATAGCCATAAACATCTCCAAAACAACTATTCATGTATGGACAAAGGGTATGATTGAAACATAGCCTCTTTGGCAAACCTAATTAGTGGTACTTTAGAGAGAGATCTCAAGAATAGTGTTTTAGTGACATCAAACAAGCAGGGCTAACCATAAAAAATATTTGATACCTATTGTATTTAAACCATTCATGAAATAAACAAGCTTAGGTGGTCTAGAGAGCAATTAAGAATTCTATAAAATGACCTAGCAGAGGAAAACATAGAGGCAGTGAAGAACAAACAGAGCTAAGGTGCCTTTGAAAAACATTTCTTAGTCTAAAACCTTTGTCCTACTGCAATTTAGAAGGATGAAACACAATGATACATAAGAAGTCAATAACTGAATAGAAGCACATCACCATTAACCAAGCTTAGGGATCATGCAAGCAACCTTCTCCATCATCAATCAAGACAAGCCATTCACAAACTCCACAACACCAATTTCTTCTCCAATCTCCAAAAAAACTATGTATTGCTCCAAAGAGTCATCAAATGCCAACCTTTTACAATAAGGCCCTCATGCTCTATTTATCTATAAAATGAGGGAAAAAACCCTAAATAGCATTTGAAAATATCAAAACTGGTCATAAATATCATTTATGCCTAAGAGACCATGCAAGGCCCAAGGCACAAAATATCTGATGAAATAAATGCAAAAATAACTCCTAGAACCTAACTTTTGAGTGATTTGCCTAAAAAAAAAACTAAAATATCATTTTTCCATTAATGAGTGTCTTTTGCTGACTTTTTGGCCAAAAATGCACAGTGAGGTTTGAAAGCGTAGCGCCATGCATGGGAAAAACGGGCTCCACTTGCAGCCAAGTTAACCAAGTTTTGATGACCTTCCCAATGTCAGAATTGGCTCTGTGATGGACCGTTGGAAAGCCTGATGAGACTACTTTCCAAATATACCCTTTTTTTTCTGATTGAGCTCCATTAACCTATCCAAAAGGAAAATTTCCCAAAACTTTTCTAGGCACAGCGCCAGGCGTGAAAAAGAGGCAGAAAGGTGAAAATGAGGCATTTTTTGGCCTCTTGAGGGGTCAAAAATACTCCAAATGCTCTAAAATTTGGTGATAATATTCTACTTGAGCTGAGGATTCCAAAACTTCCAATTTTTCCTCTTGAGGATGCCTGAGATGAAAGTTTAGTGCCAAGGGTGCTGCGCTTAGAAGCCTCAAAATTTGCAAAAAACCAAAATTTGTCAAAATTTTCTCAAAATTGGTGGATGTCTTCCTCATGGGGTTTTAGAAACCTATAGAGAAGCTTGAGCCAAGATTCCAAGGTTTTCTTGGCCTTTTTCCTCTTTGAGTTCTTGTTCTGCCCTACGTGCAGCGCCTGCATGAGAGAAACTAGGTCCACTTGTAGCCAAGTTTTTATGACCTTCTCGATGTCGGAATTGGCTCCATGATGGCCCGTTGGAAAGCCTGCTGAGTCTACTTTTCAAAAATACCATTTTTTTCTGATTGGGATCCATTCACCTTTCCAAAATGGAAATCTCCCAAAACTGCTCTAGGCGTAGCACCAGGCCTGAAAATGAGGCAGAAAGGTGAAAAATTAGATGTTTTTGGCCTTTTGAGGGGTCAAAAATGCTCCAAATGCTTTCAAATTTGGTGAAAATATCGTACTTGAGCTAAGGATTCCAAAAATGCCAAGTTTTCCTCCTAAGAATGCCTGAGATGAAAGCATAGCGCCAAGGGTGCTGCGCTTAGAGGCCTTGGCAAAAAAAACAAAATTTGTCAACATTTTCCTACGCGTAGCGTCTTTTGTAGAGGGAATTTGGAGGCCTTCCTGATGTCCGAATTGGGCCCATGATAGCGGGTTGGAAATAATATCCTGTCTGATTTCTAATATGCCTGTTTTTCTTTGATTTGATTTTATTTTCCTTGTAAAAAGTTGATTCTCCCAAGACTGGTCAAAAAGTGTTGAATGATGGTGTAGAAATGTAGAGTGCTAGAGCAGACAACTTTTGGAAGCCTTCCTTAACTCCAAATTTAGATCATGATAGCTCATTGGAAATATATTCTAGTCGGCGTTCCCAATATACCTTTTGTTCTCTGATTGGAGTTGATTTGACCTGTCAAATGTTGATTCCCCCAAGACTAGTCAAAACGTGTTGAATGATGGTGCAGAAATGCAGAGTGCTGGTGCATACAACTTGTATATGCCTTCCTCAACTCAAAATTGAGCTCATGATATCTCATTGGAAATATATTCTAGTCTAGTTGTATTTCGACCCATAAATAGAGTCATTTAGGCACTCCAGCTATGAGAAAACCAGATTTTCCCAAGGTCACTCCAGAAGTGCATCAATTCTCCCGTGACATCTGTATTTCTGACATTGCTCCCAAACCATGATAGTTGTGTAAAATATGATGGAGGTTTTTCTTCTTGGACCTATAATGGACAAAATCCTCTCTCATTTTTGTCAAATTCATCTCTTTTTGGTCAGAAACATAGTTTGAAACAAAACTGGCCCTAGGTGTGGCAAATGATTTGTCCTTTGGAATGAATTCTTGGAAAATGATGGAGGCATGATGTTTATGAGTTGGTATGGATTTATTATTTCTGATATGATATATCATATGGATCCTTTGATCCTGTTCCTCCTTTCCATATCAAACCCTAGCTTAGTTGGAAGGGGAAATTAGGGTTTGGTGTAGGAAAAACACGGGATTTAGGACTGCCTTGTAGAGGGAGGGGAATGAAGGGGTTAAGGGTTTGTCTAAATTCTTGGGGAAATTTTTTGGGATAGGGATGGATGTTAGAGAGTAGGGGAAAGTGGAATTTGAAGGATTGAGGGAGGGGAAGGGGTCTAAAAGGGAAAAAACATAGGCCTAGTCTCGAAAAAGTGTCAAATTGTAGCAATAGGCTAGGTTTTGTAGAAAAATGATGATTTTGAGGGATAGGAGTGATGGGAATTGTTTATGAATGTATATTAAAGATATGAGGAGGTGTAAGAGCATCAAGCTAAAAGCCTTGTTAATGATTTAACAATGGAAATCATGAAACCAAGAAAAATGCCCTCAAAAACCCTAGATGGACAATGGAGTCATAGGCAAGGGACAAACCAAGTAATGTGATTATGGGTAGGAAAAAGGATGGAAATGAGAGGCACAAGCCATTTGGAGTCTGTAGGAGTTACAAGTTGATCATGAAATGACAAAATGGTAGGATAGTAAAAAAAAATTCTCTAAGGATAAAGAAGGCAGTGAGATTTCTAAAACTCACAATGTTCATGGAATTTTGTTTTTAGAAATATAGAACCAATATTTAGTCATCTACGGATAGTGAAAATTACTAATGACTAACAGTTTCTATGTTGGAATATCATGGATATGATGTGATTTTCAATGAAGGAAAGGAATTCCCTCATCACAAATCAATGGGACAGGTGAAAAAGATTGGGTTTCAGGTGAAAAACCTCTACAAACTTGATGTAGATGATTGTGCAACATTGAGTAGTAAAGTATAGAAAGTCGTGAGCCAAGAATTCGGTGAGTTATGGCACATGAGGTTGGGTCATCTTCACCACAACGCTATGAGGATCATTCAAAAAATTTCTATAGGGATTCCAAAGGGTACACTTGTGCAGAGAGACACATGCAAAGGTTGTACTATGGGGAAGTATACAAAAGGAACCTTTCACGATAAGGAAATCTGAGCAGTGAAAATACTTGAGCGAGTTCACTCAAATGTATGTGGCCCGTTCTCAATAGAATCCACAACAAAGCACACGTACTATGTGATTTTTGTTGATGATTTTTTAAGAAAGTGTTGGATTTTCTTCATGCACAAGAAAGATCAGACGTTCTCCAAATTTTGTGAGTTCAAAGCACTTGTCGAGAAAGATACAGGGAAGAAGTTGAAGGATCCGAGGAGTGACAATGCTGGGGAATACATATATGAGGAATTCAAGAACTTCTGTGCCTCAGAAATAATTCAAAGAGAATTTATTGCAACTCATAACCCATAGCATAATGGGGTTGCAGAGAGAAAGAACATAATTGTTGTTGGAGAAACACGACCTATGTTGCATGACTAGGGCCTACCGTTGCATATGTGGGCAGAGGAATGCAATACAATAGTATTTTTGTAGAACATAAGTCCTCATAAGATACTTGGGATGAGTACAACAGTGGAGGATTTTTCAAGTAAGAAACCAAATGTTTCATATTTTAAAATTCTTGGCTCATCTGTCTATTGCCATGTGACCAAAGATGCCAGGAAGAGGCGTCAGCCAAAAACATAGTTGGGGATATTTTTGGGGCACATTGATACACCTCATAAATTTCTGGAATCTAAGTTTTTGTGATCCATCATATAAATTAGCAGAATTCTTTCGGTAATAATCACATGAAATAAAACGAGGTCGACCTCGTTTTATTTCATGTGATTATTACCGAAAGAATTCTGCTAATTTACACCTCATAAATATCAGGTGTAATTTCTAGCACATCAGATGACAGTGGTCACAAGAAATGTAAAGTTTGATGAAGACAAAGCCATGTGATTGTACCTTGATATGGAGCTTGAGTTGCATGCAGTTGAGGAGCTCTTAGCTCCAAAGGATGAACCTCAGGATGTGGAGCATCCACAAGTAGAGGAACATAGAGTGGTAAAGACCTCTCATGTAGAGCCATCCACTAGATGGAAGGAAGTGCACAAGAGAGGCTGACAGATTATTGCTATATGTGAGAGAGAATGTGGGAGTGCACACATCACAGCGCAGGAAAAGAAGGTCCCTAGAGCGGTACACTGGATACATGGCTCTTATGAGTGGAGGTACTGATATAGAACAATCCTCTTTTGATGAAGTAGTGCAACATCAGATATGGGTTGATGCCATGGTTGAGGAGTATGACTCCATTATCAGTAACAGTGCATGGGAAATTGTTCCAATACCAATGAGGAAGTCAGTGGTAGGCTTTAAATGGGTCTATAAGGTGAAGCACGCAATATATGGGAGTGTGGAGAAACAGAAGGCTAGATTTGTGGCTAGAGGGTTTTCTTAGGTGGAGGATTGACTATGATGAAACTTTTTCACTAGTTGCAAGGTACTCATCCATTAGATCCATCCTTGCACTCTCTACGCAGATGGGATGGAAGATACATCATATGGATGTAAAGACAACCTTTATTAATGGAGTTATTGAGGAAGAAGTGTACATTGAGTATCTAGAAGGTTTTGAGACCTTAGATAGGGAATCACATGTGTGCAGACTCAAGAGAGCACTATATGGGCTGAAGCAAGAACCTTGTGCTTGGTACACTACGATTGAAAGCTATTTCACCAAGAGTGGAGTGGATGCGAACCTATATCATATTGTGGTTGATTGTAAGATTTTGATTATTTTACTTTATGTTGATGATTTAATACTGACAGGTGATGAGCGACTCATAAAATATTTCAAAGATGATCTTGCAAGAGAATTTGAGATGAAGGACATGGGATTCTTGCACTATTTCCTTGGATTGGAAATATGGCAAAGAGATGGGGGGGTTATTTGTATCTCATGGCAAGTATGCCAAGAAAAATCTAAGGAAGTTCGACATGGAGGGAAATAAACCCATGGAGACTCCTCTTGTAGGAAACTACAGGAAGGAGGATCCTACTTCAGGTGAGGTAGTGAATGCTACTGTTTACATGCAGCTGGAAGGTTCACTCATGTATTTGATGAACACACGACCCAACATATGCTACATAGTTAACCACCTAAGCCAAGCTATGGTTAAGATGACCAAGATATTTTGGAAGGCAGGGAAGCATGTGTTGAGATATATCAGGGGCACATTAGAGTATGGATTATGATACATACGGATAAAGGGAGTGAAGCTTCAAGTATTCACCGATGGAGATTGGGATGGGAGTCCATACGACCGAAAGAGAATATCAGGAGGCATCTTCAGCATAGGATCAACAATATTTTCTTGGTACAACAGGAAACATAAATCAGTTACACTCAGTTCAGTAGAGGCGCAGTACATGGCAACCAAGCAGGCTGCATGCGAGGCCATCTAGATAAGAAAGATACTTTTTGGTTTTTTGGTCAACAGATGGATCTGATGGTGATACGTTGTGATAACTGGAGTTGCATCAAACTCTTGGTTAATACAGTATTCCATGACAGGTCCAAGCATATTGATATCTGGTATCACCATCTCAGAGATCATGTTAATAGGAGTATTATGTCATTAGAGTACATTCCCATGGAGGATCAGGATGCATACATCTTGAAGAAAACACTGTAAAGAAGAAAATTTGAATTCCATACAGATAGGATCGAGTTAGCATATAATCCCTTTCTTGTTGAGAGGGAGTGTTGAAGTGGCACAAAGAAATGTCACCCCATTGTGGGGCTTCTAATTTAATTTTCGATTAATTCAATTTGGAACCTTTATCACTTGTCAGGATGTGAGGAAAACCAAACCCAGTAATAATGTTCTAAAAAATAAATCTAGTAGCTATATCCGCAATATAGTCTTTAACTGGGACCGCTTCCGCCCAATGGGTAAGATAGTTTGTCGGTGTAATTATATAGTAGGCGTGTGAATGACGAGTAGGAAGATTGATAGGACCATTAAAATCAACAGCCCATTTTTCAAATGAAGCAAGTTCTCGTACTGAATGTAGAGGCATCTCATCCCAGTTAGACGGTTGACCAACCTATTGGAAAACATCACAAGCTTTGGCATAAGAATTCACATATTTAAAAATAGTTTGCCACCAAAGACCACCTTGTAAAACCTTCCTAGCAACAGCTTTACCTCCAACATGTCCCCTTGCAATTCCAACATTGCACTCCAACAATAATCCTTCATGCTCATGTTCAAGGATACATCGTCACAACACTTGATCAAGCCCCATCTTATACAACTTCCCTGTAATCAATTGATAGTCTATTGCTCGAACAACTAGATGCTTCTTCTATGTTGTATTATAATCAGACAGAAACTTCCCCATCACAAGAAAAGTAGCAATATCTTCTAAGTATTCTGGAACAAATTGAATATGAAATAAGTGAGCATCGGGTAATGAATCATCAATAGGCCCTCTTGAATCTCCGGACTCTAACCTGGAAAAATGGTCTGGCCCCACATTCGATCTCACTGGCTTAATAATGACCTCAAAAGAAAATTCTTGAAATATCAACAACCATTGACAAATTCTTCCTTCCAAGAAAGGCTTCTTGACTAAGTATTTCAGTGTTGAATGATCTGTGAAGAATTTGAATGGTCCTCCCAGCAAATAATTTCAAAACTTATGAAGAGAATAAACCATCACCAAGGCTTCACGCTCTGTGGTAGCTAGTTCTTTTATGTATTAGAGAGTTTTAGTCTTGTGAAGTATATGGTATGGTCCAACTTACCCTCTCCTAGTTGTGTCAAGATAGTACCCAAGGGAATCCTTGATGCATCCACTTGAACATGGAATTGTTTGTTCCAATTAGGATACACTAAGATTGGCGCATTTGCAAGTTTTTCTTTCATGGTATCAAACACAACCTTACATTCATTAGACCACACAAACCGTTTAGATTTCTTAGGAGGTTCTTGACTGGAGTTGTAATAGAGGCATAATTGTAGATGAATCTATGGTAATAACCAATATGACCCAAGGTGGAATGCAACTGTCAAATTGATGTGGGAGATGGCATATTCAAAATTACCACAAATTTAGCTGGATCCACAAAGACTCCCTCCTTAAAAATAGTATGGACCAATAAAGTTCCAAACGACTCAAAAAAATGCATTTCATTAAATTCAACGATATTTAAAGTTGTCGACATCGATAAAAAATAACCCTCAATAAGTTAGGATGATTCTTAAGCAGGCTATAAATAGTCCATTCATCCATATAGACTTCCAAAAACTTGTGGATATACTTGCAGAAAGCAGCAATACTAACAATGCAAGAAAAACAATTCAGAGCATTCTTCAAGCCAAAAGGCATCACATTGTATGCATATTACCCCCACTCAGTAGTGAATGTGGTATTTTTCTTGTATTATTCTGCAATGCATACTTGATGGTAGCCCAAAAATCCATCAATAAAGGGGTATGCTTCATTGCCCTCAACATTGTACAGGACTTCATCATTGAAGGGGGTTGGGAGTGGATCATGGACACATGCACTATTAAGATTGTGATAATCAACATAGACCCTAATTCCATCTGAATATTTCTTGTCCTGGATGACGATAAGACTTATCCATTCAGCTTCATCAACAAGGAATATTAGGCCAACAACCAAGATTTTATCAATCTCCTTCTTAACTTTCTCCTTAAAACTGAGGGTTCAACCTGTAAGGTCGGTGCTTCACGGGTTTTGTGTCTGGCTTTAACACAATTTTCATTTCCCCCAAATCACCTTTAATTCCTTTCAAATCTAATACAGAATAGGGAAATAAATATTCATACTCTTTGAGCATGTCAAAAATTTCCCACATGGTATGATCATCCCAATAGTCTCCAATAGAAGCAAGCTTTGGTTTCTCCTTAGTCCCAATATTCATCTTCTTGATTTTGAGAGGCTTTAGATGCGGAGCATCAAAAATGGGATCTTCTATAATTTTGTGTTATCCTTTAGATTCTTTAAAATAAAGGTGCCTTAATTCCTCCAGGTCATCACCTAGGTCTCTGTTAACTTTGACACAAACAACAACTTCATGAAACCCTAAATCATACTGGTGTGCAAAATATGCATATATGCTACACTCTACTAGCGCATCCTCTCCCTGGAAAAAAACACCTCTAATTGCTTTAATAACTTGGGTAATATTTTCATCAACATCCGAAAAGGATAAATATTTACAAAACTGAGTCGTCAATACATACCAATCGAGAATTTGGCGTTTTAATTCCTCCTACAAATACCAGGATTGTGGAATATCTCCCAAAGAATGAATAAACAGATGTGGCCACATTGTAACTGCCACATTTTCAACCTTCCATACAAAAGAAAAATGTGCAACAAGGTCTTGCAGAGATGTACGACTAGTATGAATAGGAATACTGCTCAAGAGATTGATCAGGGGAGAAAACCGATATAAAAAACCAATTTTGACAGAGTTCCACTCATGCAGTTGATCACGATGTGCTACCCACCATCGCATAGGAGTTGCTTGAAGAACAAAACTCATTATAGGGACCTTTTTATGTTCTTCTATATAGGAATCAATTATTTAATAAAATCTACAACATAATTTGTAACATTAAAAATAGGATACTTTCATACCTAAGTACCAATCCATCAAACACATCGAACAATGGCATAGTGTCGAGAATGTAGTTCATGAGAACCCTGTTTTTAGTCCTCCATTGCAAATTCAAAACCAAAATCAGTGATTTGTATACTCCAACTAATCGAGCCAACTACGGTGGGGTTAATGTATTCTTCTCATTTTCCATCAATCAACTGATATAGTTGATCCACTATATTAGGGTAGTCAACATCATCTACAAGTTTAGTAAACTGTTGGCCCTGATACAAATTAAGGGGTTGAATAACCCGCATACCATCCACCTTGAAATTCATAGTCTCCCTCTTAAGATCAATTACTACATAGTTCTCAAAAACCCAATCAATCCCCAACAAAGTCATATATGTATGCTTATCCCCCATGATATCAATGACCTCGAAATCATTGTAGGTTTTAACACCATATATATCGACTTCCACATTTTCTAACTTGCCAACATGAAGAATACAGTATTGGTTTGAAGTCTGCAACTGAATCAAAAATTACACCAATTTTGGCTTTCTGAGAGATTCCCAAATTTTATTAAGTAAAATATTAACTTCTAATCCTAAATCTAGCATGGATTCATTGATTTGGAAGCTTGCAATATGAAAATATACTCGAAACTCCCTCCCTGTCCTCTTCTTATTTCTTCACACCCTTTTGAAATGCCTCTCAGGTAGATTTGCGAAGAAATTCTCTTCATATAATATTTTGTCCTTAACAACGGTCTTCAGCCTCTTCCACAATTAGCTAGCGAGTTGCTCATAATTCATAATTTGTAAAAATAACCTAAACCAATCCATTATAGGTTGATGAGGCTCTGCAATATATTTCCCTTGACGACCTTTTTTCTGCTCTTGTAACTCATTGTGAGGTCCTTGAGAGGAAATTATCTAGCAGAAAAATTTGGTTGCATCCTTGTAATAGTCATTTTGTTGGTTAGGATCATATGATTTTCTCGGAGATAAAACCTTTATAAAAGTTGGTTGATCAGTGGCTCCAAAATCAACTCTCGTTCCCCCCTCCCCCCCTCGTGAAAATATTAATATTGGGATGTATTGAAGAATTAGGATCTCTAGGTTCCACATAGACTAAGTTGGATCCATTTGCCCGGTTTCGATCCTCCCATAAAGTAATGAGATATGAGAAGTCTTCGGTTGCATGATATTTATGTAGTAATATGAACACCATGGTCTCCTTGGATGAGGACATTTTCTCTCTACATGGCCCTATTGATCATAGTTATAGCATCTAATTGGACCTCTTCCCCATGTCCTTCCTCCCCTCGGAGCTCCACCTCCTCGGCCTTGAGGAGTCTCAATCACCTGGAAATCAGTAGGATCAAGGCAATCTTCTAGTGCATCTAAGGATCAACACTGATCTGTATGGTGGTTTGGGGACCCACAGAACTCACAAAATAATTTATTCATAACATTTGAATAATTTTGTAATAGATGACACAAACGAGGCTGATGAACTAATTTTAGGCATATTTCATAGGAATCGATTGCTACGGAATGACTGGAACAGAGTATGACCCTAATAAGGAAAGGCAGATGATACCTGTGCAACTCCTGTAGGTTGTGGTGGTGGAGGTCCCATAGGTATACTGCACTCTCCTTGCCCTCTCAATTGCAAGCATTCCATAACATGGTGTCCTTCGACCTGGTAATGGGTACACCACACATGCGGTCTTTCCAGTCGCACTAGTGTTATATCCTTCAATATTTTTGTTGATGTAGAAATTTGATTTTGAATCCCCATAATAGCAGGATATGTCGATGGATCCCTACTTTTTACTCTTGTGAATACCCCCCCATAGCCTCAATTTTCATTTCCTTCTCCAGGGCATCTTGGATAGTATTAATCTTTTGTTGAGAAAGCAGGATCCTGGTCATAGGTAACAAATATTTGATAAAAAATTATCTCTGTTTATGAGGATAAATAGAGTAATATAATTTACTCATAGCATCCTTGAATCACTTCATGCACTTCCATGTTGAGTCCCCCTCCCTTTGGCAGATGTCCAACAACCCTGTTATCCCCTGTTGATTTAACTGCAGAGGTTTAAATTCTTGAATAAATTATTTCTTAATCAAATCCATACCAATGTTCATATTGGCATCAATCCATTTTATAAACCATCTCAATTCTCTGTCCGTCAATGTGGTATGGAACTCAATGAGTTTGGTAGCATCGATCATCTAGCGGGCTCACCAAACAGCTTCACATAAATACCAATGTTGCTCAAAAGCTTCATCCCCCCTACCTGCAAACTTGAGTTATCTTGTAAGAGACCCAGCTGCAACTCCAACCATGGTCAATTTTGATGTGGAAACAAGTACAAACCATCTTGAACCAGGTTGTGAATGGCTAATTGAGCTCGATTGGATAACACTACTAGAACTACTTGTACCTTGAAGTAACGATTGAACTTTAACAAATTTTCGTACCTTTGAAAAGAGTGTTGGGGTTCCCATGTTTTGGCCAGATTGGCAAGACCAAAAGATGAGACAAGATCAGAACCACTTTTGGGCCCTAGGATCTAGACCTCCTGGACCCGGAGAGGGATCTCTCCAAATAGAGCTAAGAATGATATATCTATGAAGCTCAAAATGAGATGTTAGGCTAGTTATGAAGCACAAAAGGAGGTTTTAAATGATTTGGTTGGTTGGTTGCTGGGTTGATCAGGAGATCATAGACTGAGAAAGTAATGGGAGAAAGGGAACATAGCAGTAGGATGCTTCAGCAAAGATGATAGGCCTAGACAGTGCCATCCATTGGGCTATGGAGTCATGAAAGGAAATTACTTGCATCCACTAGCCAAGGCTTCCAAAGGGCAAGTCATCTAATATTAAAGGATCTTTAGATTAGAGGGTGGGGTGGAACATTAAGGAAGGAAAGTGAAAGAAGGAGAACAACCCAATTTCTGTCTATAGATCAGGTCAGAGGTCATTTAACTCCAGACCTGCTTGGACATACTCTAAGGCAGCTCTCATAGGGACAAAGGGGCTGCTTATAGATCAGACCAGAGGTCATTTAACTCCAGGTCTGCTTTAGAAACTCCAAAGGAAAGAACAGAGATAAATCTAACAAAGAAGCATCCAAGCAGCAAACCCCCAAGTTCATACATCAGCTAGCAGGCAATAACATCCACTGCACTGGTTAAACCACGTGAATTCACTCTTAGACAGTACACAAAGCAGAAAACATTAAAGGTAGGGAGAGCAGGAAACATAGGGCACCTAACAAGGGTGAATCCTATGTTATACTTCTGTTTCCTACCAGAAGAACGTGAAACAACATGTAAATGAAACAAATAGAGTTAAGAAGAACATCACCAATAACAATAGACCAGGATCCTGTGAAATGTGCTTTGATTAATTGATGCAAAACCAGTCATGTACAATGTAGCTCAATGGCTGTTATAGTCCAAACTTCTCCTCCCAGCCTATTACATACAACTACTCTGCTACTCCCTTCCAAGACTGTTCTAACAGTCAAGAATGAATCCCTCTAACAGCAAATTGCCCAACAACTGAACAACAAAAACAACCTTTACAATTCGTTTCTGGGGATTTTATAGGAGAATGAGAAAAACAGAAGTAGATGAACATTGAATGAATCTCATTAAGTCAGTAAGGCGGAAGTGTTCACGCCCATACCACTTAATGGCTTTCTGCATTGCTGTGTGTACTTTGTAATCTGCATGGGGAGTCTCTGTCAGGCCGAACTCGGCCTCTGATGTTCTTTTAGGGTCCTTTCGGCTGTCTGGAACTCTGTTTCTGCCTTCTAGAATAAATGAACTGGGTGACAAGTCTGCAAGGCTCTCCATACCTCATAACTGCTGCCTGACTGTCTGAAATGAGCTTCAGTCAGTGCATTTAATTATCTCAAGGCTCGAGAAGGCATGGAGAACGCTGTGGGAAGGTGTACCTCTGGAGGAAAATGTCCTGCTGTTAGGTAGCACAGTTATGGCGTTGCTGGTGTGCTCATTAGTCTTCAAACAAAGCCTCAATTCTTTGATCACGGGATTAGCGCTTCAGATTTCCAATTACAGGGTCGAATCCCACAAATCTGTCTCTGCTGTCTCGTTTGGCCGCTGAATGGCCTCTCTGTGCTACCTGCATAATGAAATAAACTCATCATAGAGCCCGGGCAGTGGTGGAGAAATGCAGTGAAGGCAGAGGAATGGTGGCGGAACGGTGAAAACAGCGGAGATGCAAACGGAGGGGTGAAAACTCACGAACAATATGGTTTGGTGATAGAATGCAGCGCAGACCATTAGATCCTAGCCTGGGAGTGGAAATTGACGGCGGAGATCAGTCGGATGGACAGCCTTATGAAACATAACGGGGTGTAGGACATCCAATAGAAAACGTGGAACTTTGGTTATGAACCAAAATACAAAGGAATCAGATGAAAAACAATGAAGCGGAGGGGCGGACGTGGGACGCAGCGGAGGCAGAGGGCGATTAAACGTGAGCCGTCAGATCCGGGAGGAGACAGACGGCGGAGATGAAATCGGGCAATCGCAATCGGAGGTCGGAGCGAAAGGCAATCGCAACGCACATTCACAAAGTTCCGATTGCGATTAGAGGGGTGTTGCGATTAGACACCAACCGTCGGATCTGGGATCAGATCGACGGTCCACATTCAATCGAAGGGAGATGGAGAGGGGCGACGGGTGATGATGCGATCAGCGCTGAGCCGTTGGATCTGCGAGGGGAACGGACGGCTATGATGCAATCGGGCAATCGCAATCAGAGGGGGAGAGGGGTGACACACATTGAAAGTTTCGATTGCGATTGGGTGGGGAGAGCGCTGACCGTTGGATCGACGGGGGGATGGACGGTCAGGATTAAATCGGGAGATAGTGGGGAAGGCTTGCGATTGGGTTCATTGGATGAATGGAGCGATTAGTGCGATGACCGTTGGATCAGCCGGGGAATGTACGGCGGAGATTTAATCGGGAGACAGAGGAAAGGACTTGCGATTGCGATCGGATGGGGAGTTGCGATGGAGCGTTGGCCGTCGGATCAGCGGGACGATGGATGACCAGGATTAAATCGGAGCATCGTGATCGGAGCTCGGGAGACAAGCCATGCGATTGATCCGGGAGTGCATTTGAAACATTGCGATTGCGATGGAGCGATTGGTGCTGGACCGTTGATCTGCGGGAGGAATCAACGGTGGAGAACACGATCAGAGGACTGTAATCGGGGCGGCACTGCTGCGACTTGCGATTGCGATCGGACAAGGGTAATGCGATTGAGCGCTGGCCGTCAGATCTTGTGACAGATCAACGGTTCTCAACACGTCGCGAGACTTTGTGTGATAAAACGATCGCATCGGGGATTTTCACTAATGCAAAGGAATTGCACCCACCCGATGCTCCGATTGCGATAAGCACCGGGGACTTAAGCACTTGGTCCTGGCGCCTGGGCACATGTGGGGAAGTGGTTAAGGGGCTGGCGGAAAAGGAGCTAAGCCCTATAATATAGTCGGAAAGTGGGTTTTAACCCATTTTAATGGAATTTGAGGGTTCAAAAGGGAAACGATAAAGGGATGAAGGGGAAAAATGGCCAACAAAGGTTAAGGGTAGGATTTTAAGGGGATTTTGGGGAAATTCAAAAGGTAAGAAGGGGAATAGAAGGGGAAAGAAAAGGGGATAGAAAACAAAGGCTTTGGGGAACAAAATAAGAGGGAAAAGGGGGCCTTTGGGCATTTCTTCACATAGCAGAGAGGCTTTAAAAGGGGAATCAGCAGAGGGGATTTTATCAAAGGATAAAAGACACATAGAGGCTTCAAGGAGACTGTGTTTTCAGAGGAAATGCATTCCTTGAAGACTCGGGAACAATTTAGCCCCTTATTGCTTGTCAAAAATTTCATAGGGGGGCTAACAAAGAGAAAGTTGGGCTTTGATATAGTATCAACAGAAGGTCATAGGGAGGAGTAGTAAGTATCTTGCTATGTTGCAGGGTGTTATGTTCTGGTGTCAAATAATCTTCAAAGAAAATTCACCTCATCACAAAATGTAGATCATCATCCACTGGGGTATCTTCATCTAATCTTCTAGCTAACAAACCATTTGTCTCAGGCATCTAAAATCCCTCTCCTTCCTCATGCATCAGAGTAATCACTTCTAAAACCTCCATCCCAATTCCACCTCAACTTCCACTGGCGTTCCCCATTGTGCTAGAGAAATTATTCTCTCCTTCACTTCCTCTCTGTAACTATAGAGTCTCCAGTTCCTGACAGCATTGCCTATGTGTTGTAACTCTCTTTTCTTGGCCCTAAGTTCCTGCAACTTCTTCTCACACTACTCTTCACCTATCCTTACCCTCAGTAACGCTTTGAAATATATCGCTTTCGGAAAATCCTCTTGATTCATTATAGGACTTCATTCAAGCTCCAACATCAATGCAACATTCCTCCCCCCCTAATCCATTCTTCCAACACAAGTGGTTTATGTTTCCATTTAACCTTGTTGAAATTCCAACAGATGGTCTTTTACTAGAAATAATTTAATATAAAGTGGAATTTCTCTCAGTAGCCGGCCTCACTTTCCAAATTTAAATATAGATTCTTCACAAGAGAATGACTGATGTTTCTCATCTCCAAATTCGATAATATAGGCTTCAAGATTTGCGTTGACCCAAAAATCGACGGATATTGTTAGTTCTGTATCCAACCGATGAATATCATCCAGATATGCCATAGTCTAGTTCTTCTACAATCTCGGCTGTTGTAGGATTCCTAATTTATGATGGATTTGGGTGACCAAATTCTGTAACTTTTTGGGAAACTCACACCAACGTATCTCATATTGATCACAAGCAGGTTCCGCATAAAATATTCTTCTCTGGCCCAATCTAGATTCTTTTCCCTAAGTTGTTCATGCTGTAATACAAAGCGATCTACCTCCTCATGCCACCATTTCTATATATTGTGATGGATATTCCATGGTCACATGATCTAAACACCATGTGATAAAACTCAAGGTCCCGACAACAAAACCATTTGTTGGTGAGGAAATTTTGAATTTGGTTTGATCCAAGGTTCAACCAAGGGTGCCAACAAAGATCCTGTGTAGTCTAGCACTTTGTCAACATTTTCACCCCTACAAGAATGAAGGAGAGTCTCACCCGAGGTGATCCAGAACCATGAAATATTGGAGGGAGCTTAGATATGAAAATTCACAAGTTATGCAACCATTATTACAATCATTCTAAACCAATGAACTTAGGACATTCATTCAGAAATTAGATGTGTTTAGAAAGTTTTAAAGGGGTACACAAATAAGAAAATTAATGCCAGAATTCCCAACTTCCATTAATATCAACAAAGTTCTATTACATCAAACATGGCATTATTACTTGCGACATTCACAACCTTGCTCGCAGATTGAGAAATAAAAAGATAACATGATCAAAAATCACATTCTAGCTCTAAATACTATAGGACTCAGAGCATCTAGCTCAATCTGATCTGCAGAAATAGTCGAAATCTTGCAGCACTGTCTAAAACTCTCAAACTCATTCTCTTTTTCTTTCTTTTATAGTTGCGTTTTCTTGATTAGATACCTTTCTCACTTGATCTTGGTTTTCCAATACCTAGGGCTAGTACCTTGGTTCTTCTTTGATTGTATCAACATCAGTCCATGGTTCTTCAATGCGCTCCCTTGTTTTCCGATGTAGGATTTCCAAAATAAAACCGTTGTCATTTTGATTGTTTCTATGCTCTACTTCTGGCAACTTCATCCAAAACGTCCTTCGCAACTGATATCCTTCCCAAAATAAAATGACCCAACAATGGCATGAAGTGTTCATTCCATATCAATTGGTGTTTTGACCTACAATGACATAATAGCCTATTTATAAAACATGGGGAATGTAAATGCATGAAAAGAAAACATTTTTTTTTTTAAACTGCAAGAGAAAAAATTAAGAGAGAGAGAGAGAGAGAGAGAGAGAGAGAAGAGAAATTATGTACTTCAAAAAATAAAGCATGAGACACTATTTCCCTAATGTAATTGAAAAAAATACAAAAGAGAAGAAGCCAATATTGATATTGAGAAGCTAATGAGTTGTGAATATCCAACTTTTTAACTTACCCCATAGCTAATGTATTCTTCTATTTACTCTTGCATCTCGAAGGAAGAGGGTTTCTTTGGTTGAGAGACAAGAATTTCTACCCAAATTCCAAGTGAAGACTAAGAATGGATGAAAGAGGTTGAAGGTACTATAATCCACAGATTGCTAAGAAAATAAGAGCTCGGATAAAATCAACTGAATGTTTGTTTTCCCATTTAGGTTTCTAGGGTAAATACTATTTTTTATGGTGAATTTATCTATTGTTTTTTATTTTACTATTAGTTTTGAAATGGACTTACCTACATTTAAATTTCTATTGCATTTATTTAATAAGCTAAGAATTTATCCCCAACTATAGTGTTGGAGATTTCCTTCATAGTTACACTCCCTATGAGTAAATAATAACTCTAATGATTCTTAATTCTCCTCCATTCATCCATTTCAGAGATTATAAATCTATCGCTATCAACACATATTTTTTTAATTTATGTAGAGAGCTTCTATTATTTTTTACTATTATACCTTATTATACCTTAGTCATTTTAATGGGGTTCCTCAACCATTTGTAATCCAAAGTTGTTATGTCTAGCTATGAGTTTTCCTAGGTATTTTAGTGAGTTCATATGTTTCCTATATGAGAACATGAGCATTATATGTGTCAATGATGGAATACAGCCTACAAGTACCTTAAGGTTGTACGTGGGTCGTACAAAGGTTATAAATTACCTCTAGCTAAAAAGAGTTTAGAATTAGTTACTCTCCTCCATTAAATTGAAAGGATTTGCGATTTTATGGATGAGTACGAATTTTTCATGATAAATTATCTTAATGGTTATTTTTCACATGCATTAGAGTCGAGTGGCTCAAGTCCCTTAGCTTTTTGGAGTGCGGTATTCTCATAATTTTATTCAAACAAATCTTATTCTATGCATCAACTAGAATTTATATCATATGCTTGAAGTAATGCGAATTCCCCCACGATTTATCCATCTTTCCCTTAGAATTTGTTACTATGGATGATATTTAAGTGGAATCGTAGTATTTTATATGTATATAGGGACAAAACCTTGCATAGAAAAGTGAATTGAAGCCCAGGTCCATATAGTTTTCGGTTGAAAGAGAAGGATCAATTAACATTTTTGTTTTCTCTGTGAAAGAATTGCATGGTAGGACAATCTTAGAATTTTTTTACAATGAATTTTATGTTATCTCATCTACTACTACTAGCAACACTTGTAAGAAGTAGAAAATATTAAAAACAATAAGGGGATAAGGGGAATCTTTGTTAGTGAATAAAACAGGTTATGAGCCCATCACTTATGGATCAATACCATATTTTAACAATTCCATAAACTTGTGATTCATGCTAACATCATCTATGAATCTCTCCTATACATGAGCCTTCATTCATCCATAAAAAGTCTACCCTTAACTCAAGAATGCATCAAGATACATGAACTAAGGTCATAATTCCTAGTTTGTCTAGACCACCTCACTTAACTAGACTTGTCTGCATGGCATAAATGCCCAACCCATTTCCCTCCATCATTAGGTTGCATATTTTCTAAAGATCCCTTTTGATGAGATAAAGTGACAAATGTGTTATGTTGAAGTAAACTACATGTTAGGGTAGCAATCGATGTGTGAATCCCATGAATCTTGTTTGAAAACCCAATATATTGGTAGTGAGGTTACACATCTACCTAAGAGGGCATAATCCTCTCCATGGGTCATGTCTAGCATTTTGTTTATTTTAGGAAGACCCACATTCCACCCTATAAAATTCACAAATGTCAAGTTAGATGACATTGGGACTTAAAATAAATTCTACCCACAACTTTTTTTATAAAATATTGTAGAAAATCCCTATTCTTATGGAGATATTTCTCAAAAGCTATAATCTACCTATCCATCCATTGGCCTATAAATCTTGGTATGTGCACCAATCCATGCAAATATGCTTCTTTGTCATAAGATGGTGTTGCCTTGATAGATGGTAAAAAATCAAAGCCAATGGTCTTTGTTTTGAAATTTATTAATTGCTCACCCCATTCATATATAGCCCCCTCATATAGTGTTCAAACATCTCGACCGATTATATAGAAATACCAAATAATTTTCCTTGAGCATTGACAAAGAAAGATAAAAAGGTCTGAAATAAGCACTAAAAGAAGCCAGTTAAGTTTCTTTGTGTTTCAATACCATTGTCTATCTTGATATTTACATCTCCAATTAATGACTAGGGGTTAAGGTTAGGGATTTTTTGAGCTAATAATTGTAAATTTTTTAATTTTATTCATGGATTGACTTGATGTCAATATAAACTATGAGCTGAAATTAAATAAAAAATCAAGCATGTTCTATTATCTTTCTCGATTTTTAAATAATTTAAGAAATATTAACATAACAATGGGATAGATAAACTTATATCCAATTCAAAGGAATGGAAAATGAAATATTTGTACCATCAATAATTAGTAACATTAATAGCAACCATCCTCCTCAAATGTATAATTTCACTTTTTAAAATACACCTTATTCTTGCTAAAAAATATACACTTCTAAATTTTAAAACACTAAAAAAGCCACAAAGCCTTTTTTTTATTGATAGATGGAGAAAAGTGTAATCTTAGAAATGTACACATTATTAATGAATGTATCTCTACAAAAGATGGATGCATTCCTTCAAAATCCAACCCATGAGACTATTTTTTAAGTTTATGTGACAATTAAAAAAGTGCTATTTGAAAATAAATACACATTTTAAGAATGTTTTAAAATGTGTTCTCATTTCAACACATTAAATGTTTTTCTTAATTTCTCTTAATTTAAAATATACTTGCTATTATATATTATTGAACCAAGTTAAAATTTAATTTAGAGTTTCTCTCAATTTAAATATACATTTTTTAGTTGATTTTAATGATAAACCTCATTTTTGTCTAGATAATGAGCCACATCATTGTGATTAATCTAGAAGATATATTTTTAAAAAACTATAAATTACATAAACTTGAACTCAAAATTTATGTATGGGAAATAACAAAGAAGATAGATGCTCTATAATATGGTATTATAAAATCATAAGAAAATGTTATAAAATAATTATATTTACAAGTTTATTTTATTTTTCTCAAAAATATTTGTAATAGTTGTTATTTAATTATGTTCGAAAACACTAATATAATGATTTGTTTATTTATTTTATTCATAATTTCAAAAAAAAAAAATTATAAGTTGGACTAATCTATTAATATGAAACATAGTTTACAAAGGAATTACTTCTGAAGCAAAATTATCTAATTCCGAAGGGAGTCTTAAGAAAAAAATAGAAAAAGAGACCGCCCCTAATAGGGAAACCGGCCTAAAGGATGCTGCCCATAGATGGGAAACCAACAATCACAGAGTTATGCAAAAAAACAGTTGTAACAAAAACAACTTTTACAACCATCTTGTCCCAAAAATACAACAAAGCATTAGAAAAGACCAAAATAAGGTAAGGAGATCTGTCAAAGCCATGGAAGCCCATCATGCTAGCTGTCGAAGTGTGAAGGAGGAGGCTCCTCCACAATGGGACATCTATACTCTTCATCAGAATCATCTTCCTCTCCCTTGGACGACTGAGAAGTGTGCTCAGGAGAGGAAGTTGAGCGGCCTTTATTCAGCTACCTATCCGAATGCGCAGAAATCCCGCTGCCATTGCCCATGCTGCTAAAGGACTGCGAACCGGATTTGGCAGGTAGGGCAATGGATTTTCTGTAATCTTGATAAGGCCCCATGGAGATTGTGGATTTCCTCATGCGCTTTCTGGAGCCTGAGCCAGTTTCGCCATGATGCACCTCCTGAAACATAACAGAGATAGTGGCGGTAATTCTTGGATTGTCCAAGACGCCGTTGAAGTGGAATTGAGATACATTGTCGGCCGAAGGCATGGTGCTGAAAGCTTCGTGGATGGAAAGGGGCAGGCAAGAGCCAGCACCTCTGCCACCGCTTTGCCTACACCTCATACGGTGCCTTCGCGGCATGCTGGGGATGGAGGCCGAATGAGGAGACCGAGAGGGCGAATCGAAAGGCGAGTGCGGGAGGTGAGAAGGAAAGCACTGTGAATTCTCACAACAGCCAGATCAGAAGGAAGCTGAGTGCAGAGGAGAGGCATGAGGTGAGCACGACGTGAGGTCCGCCTCGGAGGGGTGGTGATTATAGTGGAGAGGTGAGGGACGAACAAAGTGCTGAGCAGACAGTGGGCTAGCAACTCCAGTCGACTGTTTGGCGAGCCGAAGACAGAGATGGAGTGGAGAGATGGAGCTCAAGAGCCGAGCTGAGGTGGAAGACAAAGCCAGAGAATGAGGGGCATAAGTAGCAGTAATGGAGAAGGGACGCAGCTCCATTGATGTGTGGACCAAGCAAGTTGCAGAGTTAAGGTAGAGTGAGGGAACTTTGAATGCCAAACGCGGTTCACCAACGGGCTTTAATGCCTTGCTACAGTCCTTCGGGGTGGGCAAGTGGCCTGGCTAGGTGTAGCGCCTTGGGCCAGCCACCGCATTATTCTTATAGCTCACCCACATCCGGGACATAATTTCAAAATATTATATAAATTATTCATATACATTTGTTTCAATGTATTTTTTTAATACTTTCCAATGTAGGTGATATATTGGACATGTTGAAGATGTACTTCTGCCAAGAAGGATTGGAATTTCAAAACAGACCAACCGGTGGAATTTGACGGTTTTTACACCTCCTTCCCGTGTCTTTATAGTTTTAAGAAAAGATCTTGTCAGTTTTACAAAAATTTTAACCCCCACTACCAAGCTTACAATAAAAAATTTAAAAAAAATGTATTTTGTTAATACAATAAAAATATATAATCTTCTTTAGTAATTTCTAGTAATTTATTTAGCAAACAATCTTTAGTTCTCCATTTTTCTATTCATTTCATCCTCTTATGTTATAATTCATATTGAATTATACATTCCACCCCATATCTATATATATATATATAGATATATATATATATTATTTTTCAATAATTAATTTATTTTTTATTACTAACATAAAGTAAGAAGATTGGTTTTTTTAATTCTATTTTTTTTTAATAAAACCATATATATATATATATATATATATATATATATATATATATATATATATATATATATATATATATATATTGCCTATTATTAACATTATTATATTAAATTTCACAATAGATTAAAAAATTCTATAATTTTTATTATATATTTTTCAACACAAATTCTATTTTTAACCAAAATTAATTCAAAATTTATATATTTACAAACCTCTAATTAATATAAGCATTAAATTTGAAGATACTATTTCTATCTCTATAATTACTTTTATCATTTTTTATAACTTTTATTAAAAAGTAACCACAAAATATTTTCATAACATTATTTTTATTATTTATTATTAATAATAATAATATAATAAACATTTTATTAAAGTAACACATCTCTATTAATTATATAAATAATAAATATTGTGCATTCAAATTAATTACTTTTTCTTCTTTTACGTTAAATTAAATTACACAAAACAAAACACTACTATATTTCCCATTTATATTGATTTATTTGAGCTTGTGCTAAATAATTTAATACAAAAGCTACCCACTATGATCCTTTGTTTAACCGGCCAAAATGTCAGGCCAAAATCTCCATTGCTGACATGGTGATTTCTAATGCTCCTATCTATAAACATTTTATAATGGCTAATCAACTGGCCAAAATCTCCAGTGCTGACATGGTGATTTCTAATGCTCCCATCTATAAACATTTTATAATGGCTAATCAATGCTATATGATTAAGCACTTTAACATCAATAGTACACTAAAATTTGAAAAACGAATCACTCCAGGTTGAAGAATAATAATAACAATTTGTTGCTTTGGATAAAATATTTGCAGAACAATAGTTCATGTGCATCTTCGTTGACCTTTTTTTTTCAGAAGGAAAAAAATGCTGTATATATTAAAAGAAATATATGACAGTACATGATCATCAATACATTCTCAAACTATTATTTAAAACAACGAGAAAACCCCATATACCAAATACATCCAGAATACACTTCTGAAGAGAAGTAATTCGATGTACATGGCCAACAACATTACGGATAGTATAAAACATACCCACGAGATCATCCCTGTATACATTGAAAAGAACCAGCAGAGAAAATATACAGCATCATATTCAAGATAATAAGGAAATAAAAGATAACTGAAATGAAAGAAAGCAAAACAAAAAGGAGAGTCCCATAGTGTCACTATGACTGATAAAAGGCTGATTCGCTAGGCAAACACCAGATCAGGCTCGCTTGAAATACATCATGCGTGCATGACATATGGAGTCCGAGACACTTGGTAAAAATGCCTAATCCACTTGAAGAAGAAAAAGCATCCCAGGATAAAACGAAAACCCCGGCACACCAAAACAGGCTCGCTTGATGAACTGTCCTGAAAACAAAAAAGCACCCGAACAACGATGAGATTGGTCCCCATGATTGGGGGAGATCCGGCTCCCCAACTCGATCCGGAGATCCGCCACCTTACTGCATCCAACCAAAACCGGCGTACCCTTCAGATCCAGGATCGAAAGGATATGATATGTCCTGACGAATAGTGTACACATCGGCCACCCAGACCTCGCATATACCCGATGCAGCAGAATTCGAGAGATCAAAAAACTGAATAACTCCAAGATCCATCGAGGATACAAGGAACATCGGAGAAAGAAATAGTGGCAGTGAAGTCATAGATCCTGAGATCAATAATGCAGCATGCCCGAAGAGCAAAAGCCACGAACCCAAAGTCGGTTCAGATAGAGTCAGGGGAGATCCGATATAGGAATATCAGCAGAGACAAGCCGCAGCACAGAAACAAGAAACGCCCGGATCGGAAACAACTCAGAATAGAGTCCAACTTGCCTTGTTCCTTACTCAGAATCGAGTCCAACTTGCCTTGTTCATTCGCTGATGCAGAAAGTCCGATGGAAACCCATCAGCCATCAGCGGCGGCAATGGCGACCCTTGCAGCCAGACCCTGCATGCTTGTTCGGCGAAGGGTAAGCTCCGTATATGAAAGATACATCCATGTATCAGCTGCCCCCCAATGTTTCTACTGTCTCCTGTTTCAGGCTCTTTCAGCAGCCTCTGGACTCTCTGGGACTCTCACCAGATTGGTGTCAATCTGACTTAAGAATAAATGTCTGGGTATGTATCAAGCCCCCCCCCTCTGTGAATCGAAAACTCGTCAAAGAACAATCCGAGAAACAAATACCAGAGCACTGTAGAGATGGAGAAAACGGTTGGTGAAAGGTCACCGTTGAGAGGGCGATCGGACAGTGATGAGTTGGTGAACGAATATGTCACTTAATGTCGAGTATCTCATTAAATGAGACAACCAACCACCAATGGGCCAATTAATCAAATCACCGCCGATGTCAGGCGGATGGTGTGGGAAATTCAAAATGCCAAATCCCCTGAAAAACAATTCAAATTAGCCAGAAAAAGAAACGGCTAACCGGAAAAAACAGAGACGCCTCAGCTATGGTAGGTCCCAAAGGGCGTAAAATAAGCACCCCACACACACCGCAACCACAATCCAGGGCACCCTTCAGCCATCAGCGGCAGCAATGGCGACCCTTGCAGCCAGACCCCGCATGCTTGTTCGGCGAAGGGTAAGCACCGTATATGAAAGATACATCCATCCGACCAGAGAGAAAAAACCCCCAAATCTAAAACCAGCGGGTGCACCGACGACCCCGACTCACATGCTACCAAATCTAATGCATATAATCTCGGCGTCACCACGCGGATTCGCATCACCTTAATGTTCAGAGGTATTCAACATCCGATGCCACAGATGTGAAAACCTGGGACCCTCCCAAATAAAATATCAGCTACAGACACCTCCACGGAATAAAAGAGATAAAACACAGCAACCTGGGTTCGCCCATAGCCACCATAAGCAACATATACTTGTTCACATTGGGTATTAGTGAAATGCAAATTCGATAGCCACCAAAAGCTATCAACAAATGTTCACTTTGGGTACCAACTAATGATCTTCTTCATTAACCACCAAAAACTTGCACAAATAGTCGACTTTGGGTACCAGCATCAAAACATGCATCAACAGCCACCAATATCAGAACAAACATATATTCTCATGAGTTCCAGCACGGCAAAAACAGGCTATCATCTTACCTCTTCAAAACCAACTTCACCACTGTAAACCAGACCCCTGAACTTGGAAGCCATGACCACACTATTATAAGAACTATAACAACCCTACCCACCAACAGCCACAATATCGTGTTCACATTGGGTACCAGCATAAAAAATATTCATCGATAGCCACCAAAAGCAACAATGTTTTGTCCTCCATGGGTTCCAGCTTAAATATTCTTCAATAGCCACCAATAGCAACAAATATTGTTCAGAATGGGTACCAGCTATAAACTTACCTAGCAGAAACCATGGCAGGTCTCTCAGAGCCCCCTAGAATGCAAAAAAACTGCTGCAGCTTGCACCGCATTATCCTCTCCCAAGCCTAGCATGACACAGGGGGACCTTAGAGGCTTTGATTATCAATTACCATTTCATCCATCGTTAGCAACAACAACCGCAGCCGGTTGATTCCTGCTTTTGGATCAACAGTCCTAAACATTCACATGTTTCAGAGAGTGTTAACTGCCATGAAATCCAGGGGCCTGGGGCAGGATATAATCAGTGGAGCCCTAATGCATTATGCCCAAAGCTCTCTAGAAGGGTATATGAAAAACATGGTGAGAGATCCTCAGTGCCCAACTGAACCCAAATTCAAACCCCTTGGGGTTTCTCCACCATTGACAGTCCTGGAGCGTGAGCAGCGTTCTGTTGTGGAGACTGTGGTGAGTCTTCTCCCCCCACAAAATGATGGGCGCTGCACAAGCACAATTCCCCTGAGTTTCCTTTCATGGCTGCTCAGAACAGCCATCATGCTCAATGCCACAGCCTCCTGCAGAATGGAATTGGAAAAAAGAATTGGGGGCCATTTGGATCAAGCAAGTTTGGATGACTTGCTCATCCCCTCTTTCTGCTACAATGATGACAAGCACACCCTGTTTGATACCGATGTTGTGCTTCGCCTGGTTACAAATTTCTTGCAGGTTCGTGAAGCCGAAGAGTTATCAGATGGGGGGATGAATGGTCAGGGGGATGGGAATTATGAGTCTGATGGCATGGGCTCTCAGCGGTTGCGCTTTCTGCATATGAACGTAGAAACAAACATT
>CM076575.1:1961266991-1961302863 GCA_034641835.2 Pinus albicaulis
CAATTTTTTTTTTCTAAGTTGGACTAATCTATTAATATGAAACATAGTTTACAAAGCAAGAGTTACCTCCGGAGCAAAACTATCCAATTCCGGAGGGAGTCTTAAGCAAAAAATAAAAGAAGAGATCGCCCCTAACGGGGAAACTGGCCTAAAGGATGCTACACATAGATGGGAAACTAGCAATCATAGAGTTATGCAAAAAAATAGTTGTAACAAAAGCAACTTTTACAACCACAGCTTGTACAACCATCTTGTCCCAAAAATACAACAAAGCATTAGAAAAGACCAAAATAAGGTAAGGAGATTTGTCAAAGCCATGGAAGCTCATCAGGCTAGCTGTCGAGGTGTGAAGGAGGAGGCTCCTCCACAATGGGACATCTATACTCTTCATCATAATCATCTTCGTCTCCCTAGGACGGCTGAGTAGTGTGCTTAGGAGAGGAAGTTGAGCAGCCTTTCTTCACCTGCCTGTTCGAATGCATAGAACTCTCGCTGCCATTGCCCGTGCTGCTAAAGGACTGCGAACTGGATTTGGCAGGTAGGGCAACGGATTTTCTGAAATCCTGACAAGGCCCCATGGAGATTGTGGATTTCCTCATGCGCTTTTTGGAGCCTGAGCCGGTGTCGCCACGCTGCACCTCCTGAAACATAACAAATATAGTGGCAGTAATTATTGGATTGTCCAAGAAGCTGTCGAAGTGGAATTGAGCTACATTGTCGGCCGAAGGCATGGTGCTATAAGCTTCGTGGATGGAAAGGGGCGGGCGAGAGCCAGCACCTTTGCCACCACCTTGCCTACACCCATATGGTGCCTTCACGGCATGCTGGGGATGGAGGCCAAATGAGGAGACTGAGAGGGCGAACCGGAGGGCGAGTGCGAGAGATGAGAAGGCAAGCACTGGGAATTCTCACAACAGCTAGACCGGAAGGAAGGTGAGTGCAGAGGAGAGGCATGAGGCGAGCATAGCGTAAGGTCTGCCTTGAAGGGGTGGTGATTACAGTGGAGAGGTGAGGGACGAACAAAGCGCTGAGCAGACGGAGGGCTAACAACTCTAGTCGACTGTTTGGTGAGCCGAAGATAGAGATGGAGTGGAGAGATGGAGCTCAAGAGTCGAGCTGAGGTGAAAGACAAAGCCAGAGAATGAGGGGCATAAGTAGCAGTAATGGAGATGGGACGCAACTCCATTGATGTGTGGATCGAGCAAGTTGCAGAGTTAAGGCAGAGTGAGGGAACTTTGAATGCCAAATGCGGTTCACCAAGGGGCTTTAATGCCTTGCTACAGTCCTCCAGGGTGGGCAAGTGGCCTGGCTAGGTGTAGCGCCTTGGGCCAGCCACCGCATTATTCTTATAGCTCACCCGCATCCGAGACATAATTTAAAAATATTATATTAATATTTCATATACATTTTTTTCAATGTATTTTTTTAATACTTTCCGGTGATATATTGGACATGTTGAAGATGTACTTCTACCAAGAAGGATTGGAATTTCAAAACTGGAATTTGACTGTTTTTACACCTCCTTCCCCTGTCTTTATAGTTTTAAGAAAATATCTTGATAGTTTTACAAAAAATTTAACCCCTACTACCAAGCTTACAATAAAAAATTAAAAAAAAATGTATTTTGTTAATACAATAAAAATATATAATCCTCTTTAGTAATTTCTAGTAATTTATTTAGCAAACAATCTTTAGTTCTCCATTTTTCTATTCATTTCATCCTCTTATGTTATGATTCATATTGAATTATACATTCCACCCCTTATATATATATATATATATATATATATATATTATTTTTCAATAATTAATTTACTTTTTATTACTAACCTAAAGTAAGAGGGTTGTTTTTTTTAATTCTGGTTTTTTTTAATAAAACCACACACACACACACACACACACATAACCTATTATTAACATTGTTATATTAAATTTCACAATAAATTAAAAATTTCTATAATTTTTATTATATATTTTTCAACACAAATTCTATTTCTAACTAAAATTAATTCAAAATTTATATATTTACAAACCTCTAATTAATATAAACATTAAATTTCAAGATATTATTTCTATCTCTATAACTACCTTTTATCATTTTTTATAACTTTTATTCAAAAGTAACCACAAAATATTTTCATAACATTATTTTTATTATTTATTAATATTAATAATAATATAATAAACATTTATTAAAGTAACACATTTCTATTAATTATATAAATAATAAATATTGTGCATTCAAATTAATTACTTTTTCTTCTTTTACGTTAAATTAAATTACACAAAACAAAACACTATTATATTTCCCATTTATAGTGATTTATTTGAGCTTATGCTAAATAATTTAATACAAAAGCTACCCACTATGATCCTTTGTTTAACTGGTCAAAATGTCAGGCCAAAATCTCCATTGCTGGCATGGTGATTTCTAATGCTCCTATCTATAAACATTTTATAATGGCTAATCAACTGGCCAAAATCTCCATTGCTGACATGGTGATTTCTAATGCTCCCATCATAAACATTTTATAATGGCTAATCAATGCTATATGATTAAGCACTTTAACATCAATAGTACACTAAAATTTGAAAAACGAATCACTCCAGGTTGAAGAATAATAATAACAATGTGTTGCTTTGGATAAAATATTTGCAAAACAATAGTTCATGTGCGTCTTTGTTGACTTATGCCATCAGCGGTTGCGCTTTCTGCATATGAACGTAGAAACAAACATTCCACTTAAATAATATTGATCTGGAAAACGATTGTTACTCAGACAAGAATAAGTATATTCTCCGTTCTCTGACTACTCAATTAACTTTTAGTTAAGTTGAACAGATGAGTATTAGAGGAGTATCTCGTAATGAGGGTTGAGACTGAATATCCGTAATAAATGGCAGATCAAGCACAGGTTGGTGATTGGCATTTCAATAATTTATTTTTCCATTGCTTCTTGTTTATAATGTAATGTGTTTTGAAATTGTCTCCAGTGTCAAGAAAATTTGCTTCGAAATTGTCTCCAGTGTCAAGAAAATTTGCTGCTCAGAAACAAAATGATTTATCACACAGGCAATTACCAATACATATATAAGTTATAGAGTTAATTTATACTAATTTGTTTAGTATTTGTTGTAGTATATAATTCCTAATTGTCTTATAAGTGTAACAGGTATGGGTATTTTAAATGTGGACCTGGTAGGAATATGGTGTATTGATTTTTCATTATCTGTATTTCTTTACTGGGGTTATGTCTGGCAATTGTTTATGCTTTCTGTTTCAAACAGGCTGACCATAGATGCCATCATTGGACTCTATGCTGCAATTTAGCTTTCAGAATCATGGAATCTGTTCATGTAAGGTTAATAATGTCATGCTTGATATGTTGGTGTATGAGTCTCCCTTGGATTTCTCATCACCCAACCATATATCTATGTTTCGAATATGTACTGCTATTTTCTCATTAATAGAAAGTGGTTTTTTTCTTTTGAAAAATAAATAAATAAATGTGCTTATAATTAATTATTAATTATTGTGGGTAGAGTTATGGATTCTATCAGGAGTATGTCTTTATGATTTAAGAGATTGTTGAGGTTTAATTAGTTGATAGATTCTCTCTAATTAGTTATTTTCTTAAATTGGTGTGTAGTGGAGATATTCTCTCAATTGCTTGTGAAAATCCAAATGACTGAAATTAAATTGTGATCACTGAAGTTAAATTATATGATCTCTTTTTACAATCAAGTAAATATTTTTAATTCTTATTTTTTTAGATGAATCACGTAAATATTTTTTATTCTTATTTTTTAGATGATATTTTCTCACTTTAATCTTACTTTTTTTAATCATATTTTATCTTATTTTCTACATCAATGTATTGAAATAATATAGTAAAAAAAATTAATTAACTACCAATATTAAAATTAAAACTTAATCAGATTATAAAAATAATAAAAAAATATATTCAAAAACAAAAAAATTAAAAACTTTATTTAAAATAAGCACACTTATCAATTTAATAATTAAATTTTACCAACATAATAATTAAATTTCTTTATATTTATATATAAAAAAATCACATATAATGATTTTTAAAATAGAAGAATTTAATTTATAAAAAATTAAAATTAACTTATATTATATTATATAATTTGATTTAAATTCCAACTCATCGAACTATCAGATTTTAAACAATATAGCAAACCTAATAATTAGACTGTGGTTTTGATTAGGGTAACTTACCATGCCAATAATTTAGTCATTGCCTGCCTTACAGTTTTGGTTTAATTTATTAATAATAGTCCTTTACTATTTGTTGTAAGTTTTGGAAGAGTTTTGGTTTAATTTTCTAAAAATATTTTGAAAACACAATGAACTCGTGTTGAAAAAGGTTTTCAAATACTAAATCCATATACAAGTAAAAACACAATTTGAAAAATCAAATTGAAAATATTATTAAATTTATATGTAATAAAAAACATAATTTAAAAAAAAAAATATCACAACCGAGAAACTCCAAACTATTACATATATATAGGAGGTAACTAAAATATGTAATTTATTATTAATTTTGATATTTATTCATTTTATTATTAATTTAATTTATATAATTTTAGTAATGTAAATATATATTTATATATGTTTATGTATGTAAAAGTAATTTAAAGTAGAAAGTTTTAATAATTAAAATATTTGAATGATAAGTTGATGACTATAATATAAATATTTTCATACTCAAAGCTTTATTTACAAATAGTATTAAACAAATGTCAATATAAATCATAAATAAAATATTTTAATATCTTATTTTTAAGTTTTTATTGTAACAACCACACAATAATTATTTCTACACATAAAAATATTTTTTTTTTCTTCTTATTATTGTCATTATATTCCTAAATATAAATATATTATTCCACGTGATTATGTACTAAACTCTTGTGATTTACATATATCTTTCCATCTACTCTGACAACGCTATTCTTAAAGCATGAATATAGTCATTCTTATGAATTTCAACTTTACTAATCATCCTAAACAATAATGAAAAATACAAACTATTACATGAGCTCTCAAACTCTGGAGTTTACATATATTTATAATGTCCTTCCAAAGGTTTATATGTATATAATACATTTTTTCGAGCTCGGGTAATCCCTTTGGAATTCTCACAACGTTCGATATTAATTCTCCATATACCCTTACCACGCTGATTGTATTTGCTATAATGTTTTATTGTCCTTTGTGAGACATTAGATCTCACTGCATATATTATCAATTGCAAGGGATTTGATTGCCAGTATAGTTGTTTATGAGGAGGTGTTAATTGTTTTAATATTGCATGTCTCGATCATTGTGTTGACCTCCACCTGTCCGCACCTTTGGCTTCCTTTTGTACCGCACTTTGCTCTTGGGTTTAATTTGTCTGTCCGATTCTTATCCTCAGAGATTAACAGTGTAGACACAAGGAAGGATGGTTAGGGTAACCACCCACCCCATCCTCCTACCTGTGTTTTCATTTGTTCCACTGTCGAGATCAAGTTTTTGGCTCTGCAAGTTTGGTTCCTTCTTATGTCAATCAATAGATGACTTCCTTTGCAACACGGTGTTTCCCCTCGATAAGACCATGCCGCATTTGTCTTCCCAGTCCACATAGGTATTACGATGCATCTTAATCTCTGCTGGTAATTACATTTGGGTTATCTCCTACAATTCATTTTCCGTGTTGTTTTATTTCCGCTACAGTATGTTAATGAGAGATTTGTAATGCTATTCCTCTTGCATGTTCTCTTGGGTTTCCAGGGTTCATCTCCATCAGAATAAGGCATACCAACTATGTTTAGTAGGCAGAGAGACCGCACGGCCTTCCCGGCTTCCTTAATTCATTAGGTAATAATTTTGACAACCATTAGCTTAAGTTATGTTTACATTTTTATCTTGAGTATTGTTATTCTTCAATGGCCGTAACCCCATAGCTACAATTGTGAACACAGGGCCTGCATGCCAGTCAAGGTCGGCAGTAGGACATTCTCGAGAGCCCTACAAGTTCCCCTACTGGTAGGCTCTCTTCCCATTCACTGTTACTAAGGTTATGTAATTGATAGATGGGTTTACTCGTGTTTATAATCACGGTCACCCCTCTGTCTCCTGCAGGGACTTGGGGTTTTGCTATCGTGAAACATTTTCAGCCTAGCCATGAATTTTCTATTTATTGGTTACTGTTTAAAAAGAAGTTTCATCAGGGCTCGACCCTCTTTGCAGAACTATTCAGTTTTCCGCTTATTTAATTGCTTTGTATCTAATAGGAGAGCAAAAGGACTTCGTTCCTCAATTTATTTCTAAGTGTATTTTTTTTAGGTTCATTGTCAATCATTCGGACTTTCGGTCGATTTCCTACTCTATGTTTTGTCTTTTGGCTCCTCCTGCATGTATTAATTTTCGGCATTAGAGTTGCTTCTTTTTCGTAACTCTATTTCAATAAACAAACAATGTAAGAGGTATATACTTTATATAAATGAGGACTGTCTATTCCGTCCTTTTCCAGACTCTATAGTTATTCTTTCTGGTTGATGTCAAGCTTACTGTGCATTACTTGTTAAAGAAATTCTGAAATGTTATTTCTTTTACTTTTGCACAATCTTTCTTATTCTTTCAACTTTTCCACTAGATTCTTGAAGGATATATATATATATATATATATCTTGGGTCATTGTCTCAAGGAACGTGAACCCAGACCCATCCCTTGGGTCCAGGTACTAAACCCGTAGGCCTAAAACCTTGAATTCTCATTGCATAGTAACCCTATTGTCAATATTATCTTGGTGTACTATTTTCTATGCTCTTTGTATTATAACCTCTAATTTAATGATATGTAATCAATTTATCTATCAATGCTTTTGAATATATTAGTACTATATTTTTAGACAGAATATAAGTTTTGTCATAAGTTGGATTTACAGAGTTTATTGAACATACTCCTATCGTTGTAATCCCACATTTACTACTTACAGTGGACACTAATTGTAATCATTATAACATAGAATAATTTATAACTGTGTCATACAGTAAACACTACCTGGAAAAATTCTAACAAAAAATAATTTATAATTGCGACTTACACTAAACACTACCTGTAACAATTATAACATTATAATAAGGCCTTTTCCCATTGTTATTAATGCCTAAACTGTAAATCCAAGATACTTACATACCTATCTCAGAGGATTCTTCCAGTAACTGATAGTCCTCCCAACCTTGAGTGAGGCAATCACGTCCTTTGCTCCCCCCTTTCTCCTCACCAGGGCCTAGGTACTTCTCTAAGAAATGAAGTTAGACCTCAGGATCAAAATCTAGTCTTTACTTCACTTGGGTAATTCCTAAGCTCCACTGGTTTCATCACCAACTCTAGATAACTCATAGCTACATCCTGTTTCTTAATCCCAACATCCTTTCTGCACAGAATCCCTTCCCTTCTTAGGATTCTCCTTTTAATACTTTTTGGGAAGGTAACTACCTGTACTGTATCAAACTTTTTACCTTGGGTTCTTGGAATCATTTACCAATCAGTTACTTCCTTCTTTTTACTCAAGGAAATTATTAATTAACTCTCTTTTTTTAAAAAGAAAAAAGATAATATATTAAAGCCTTGTTAACTAATATCCTTATTCTTTACTCATTCAACATATGCCATAACAAGTTTATTGACCAATAAGTAAATTAAAACAGGGTGTTACATCTTCCCCAGCTGAAACAAACACCATCCTCGGTGTTATTTGATCAATGAGAACAACTATGGATAGGCTTCTTGAATAACATGCTTGTCCTCCAAATTAGCCTCCTCTAGGCCAAAGTGCTTCAACTGCACTTTAACTTGGGGGATGACTCGCCTCTAGAGCGTTATTTATCTCTGATCTAGAATATGTTGTGGTTCTACTAGGAACTCGTTGTCTGGTTCTACCTGCATACAACAATTTTCATAATCAGTTCAAATCATAAATATATTTTTGATACAAACGTAATATTGTGTTGAATTACATGTATACACTGCCAATGTATCACATTTTCAGGATCATGCATGTATCTCTTCAGTAGTGATACATGAAACAAATTATGTTCCAATATATGGCTCGGTAGGTCCAGTCGATAAGCCACCGGTCCTATCCTTTCCAAAATCTTGAATGGTCCGCAATGTATGGGAGCCAATTTGGCGCAAGAATTCCACCTCAAGGTGCTTTTTTGGTTTAATTAGTACATAAACATGGTCTCCTACCACAAAATCACGGAAGTTTCTTTTCCGATCTGCATAAAAATTTTGTCGGTCTTGGGCTGCTTCAAGTTCTCCCTAGTCTTCTTTACTTCCCGTTCAATTTCCTCTAGCATGTCCGACCCAAGCATCATCTTGTTTTCTGGACTGCTCCAATTTATAGGAGTCCGAAATTGTCTTCTGTATAGTGCTTCAAAGGGGCTCATCTTAAGGGATTCTTGTCCGCTATTGTAGGCAAACTCAACCAAATGCAGATACTTGTCCCGTTCCGTAGGTTGTTGCATCACGTACATGTGCAACATGTCTTCTAATACTTGATTCACCCTCTCTGTTTTCCCCTCCATTTGAGGATGGTAGGCAATAATAAATTGGTTGCATCCTCAAGCTAGTAAATAACATCTTCCATAATGCTTATGTGAATTTTACATCACGATATGAGATGACAATTCGGGGAATACCATGAAGTCTAAAAATTTATTTCATGAAGATATCAACAATTTGTACTGTCTTGTAAGTTGATTGAAAGGGAATGAAGTGAGCCACTTTGCTGAGTCTATCAACTACCACCATAATTGAGTCATTGTGTCTTTTTTTTCTAGGTAGTCCGATGATGAAGATGAGGGAAATGAATTCCCATTTACATTCTGGCACTGGAATAGGCTAAAGAAATCCTATGGGATGCTAATGTTCAACCTTAATTTGTTGGCACTCCAAGCACTTGGTCAAATATCCTGCAACGTCCTTTCGCATCCCAGGCCAAGAATAGTCTTTCCTAATTGTATTTAACATTTTCTGATATCCTGGATGTCCTACATAGGAACTCTTGTGATATTCATCCAAAATAAATCTTTTTAAATTATTTTGATTAGGAATATATATTATTTTCCGATAGAATAGTAACTTCTTATCATTGAGTTCATGCTCTCACTGTTTTCCTTGCCTTTCATCTTCTTTTGCTTGCTACCATAGGAAGTGATATTCAGAGTCTTTCTTTGCTGCCTCCACAATCTATTCTTGAAATTTGAATTCAATTTTGTTAAAGTAAAGCAAATAGATTCCATGCAGTTTCTTGTTGAAGGCATCGACCACCTGGTTCTCTTTACCTTTCACGTGTTGAATATCAAAATCAAACTCACTTTGGAATGTGTTCAATATTGCTTGGCGAGCATTCAGATCAGATTGTTTAAAGTATCTAGTTAAACTGTTATGATCATTTCTCAGCATGAATCATTTTCCTAACAGATAATGTCTCCATATCCACAAGGCATGCACCACTGCAGTCAGATCCAAGTCATAGGTAGAATACCTCTACTCATGATCCTTCATTTTCCTAGATTCATATGATATGACTATTCCCTCTTGGGTCAAGACCACTCATACACCTTCCTTACATGAATCAGTGCATACTTCAAATTATTTACTCATATCTGCTACTTTTAGAACAGGGGTAGTAGTTAACATCTCCTTCAATAACTCAAAATTTTTCTGACATTCCTGAGTCCACTGAAAGACTCGTCCTTTCCACTGCAATGAGGTAATGGGAAAGGCTATTTTAGAAAACCCATTAATGAATCTTCGGTAGTAGCCAACCAATCCCATAAATGAACATATGTCTGCTACATTATTTGGGACCTTTTATTCCATTATTGCCTTTATATTTTTAGGGTCCATAACAATCCCTTCATCAGAAATAATGTGTCCCAAATATTGGATCTTCTTCTTGAAAAAGTCACACTTACTAAACTTACCATAGAGCTGATGTTCTCATAACATTTCCAGCACCATGCGTAGATGCTCCTTGTGCTCTTCCATATTCTTGGAATAAATTAATATATCATCAACAAAAGTTAAAGCGAACTTATCCGAAAATGGGTGGAAAATTCCATGCATTAAGCTCACAAAGGTTGTTGGTGCATTGGTTAATCCGAATGGTAACACCACGAACTCATAAGTCCGTACCAGGTACGGAAAGCTATTTTGGATATATCTTCGTCCTTAATTCGGATTTGGTGATACCCTGACCTTAAGTCAATCTTAGAAAACAATGTAGCTCCCTCTACTTGATCAAACAAATCGTCTATTCATGGTAATTGATACTTGTTTTTAACAGTCGATTTGTTGAGTTGTCGATATTCCATGCACATTCGCATAGTACTATCCTTCTTCTTCACAAACAACACTAATGCTCCCCACGGGGACACACTTGGCCAGTTGTAACCTTTATCCATCAATTCCTATACCTGCATTTTTAATTCATTTAATTCAGGAATACTCATTATGTATGGATCTCGGGACACAAGTGTTGCCCGAGGTATTAATTGTACTATAAAGTCTATGTATCTTTTTGGTGGAAATCCTAGGATTTCCTCAGGAAATACATCTCGAAAATCTTGCACAATAGGAATATTTTCCAGCATAAGGGTCTTGTCTTATAGTTGGATAATCCTACCTGGATTGCATAGATTTGACACCCCTTCCTAATGCATTTACTCAGTTGAGATGCAGTAATGGGTTGTAACTGTAATCGTTTCTTAATGCCTTGCAATTCTTGATGTGTACCATCCTTTGATTTAAAATAAATAAATTTACCCTTGCAATCCACTAATGACCAATGTTTCTCCAGCCAATCCATTCCCAATAGGATATCATAAGATACCAAAGGTAGAATGTGGAGTTCTACAGTTATGTGCTAATCTCTAATAGTCAACTCACAATTTTCATACTTTGGCATTGACTCGTATTCTTGCCCCTGTAGCCAACTGAACTAGCCAAGGATTCTTAAATTTCTGATTCTATAACTTACATTTTTCAACTATGCGGGGGTGTATATAGCTCAAACTGGCCCCAGGGTAAACTAAAATAGAAACATATTGGGTTTGTGGCTTACCTTCTAATTCTATCATATTTGGTTGAAAGTCTGCTTTCCAGTCCTCCAAAGAAGCATTGATTCTAGGTATGTTTCGAGCAACATATCCCACAATATATGCCTCTCGCAGATTTTCTACCACTTCATTTCTCCCTCGATGAGGACAATTTTTGAAATAATGTTCCTCCCCGCACCCCCATCACTGTAACGGAGGTTTCTGGGACTGTCTAGTGTTGGGTCTGCTAAAATATTCAGTATGTCGCTCCTCACCTTCCCACTTGGTCTTTGGTTGACTCTTCCCATTCTGTTTATTCATTATATTCCTTGCAGCATTCTTGTAATTTCCGAATCTGTTATTTCTAACATTGGTAAGGCTTTTCTTCCCTTTTCGGGCTGGCCAAATTTTTTTGGTTTCCCCCTTTTCTTTGGATTGTTGATAGCATATCCATGCTTTCCTTATTGCTTCATCCATGGTTTTTGGGTTTAAAAACTAAATCCTCTCTTTCATGTGTATCGACAAGCTGCTCAAAAACTGTTGCACTTTTTCCTTTTCATTGCACAAATAAGGTACATATCTTAATAATGAAGTAAATTTTGTAATAAATTCATCCATAGACATTTGGCACAATTTTAGATCATGGAATTCCTGGGATTTTTCATCTTAGAATCATTCAGTCAGATACTTATCTTTGAAATTATGTTGAAACTCATCCCAAGTTACGTTCTGATCTTGAATTCCACGGACATTCTTAAATTCTTCCCACCATAATGTAGCTTTCTCCTGTAGCTGGTAAATGGCTAAATGAGCTTTAAGTTTTTTGTTATATTCATACACATATAATTACTTGTTCATGTTTATTATCCAGCCTTCTCCCATTTCTTCAGCCTCTCCGTTGAAGGTAGGAGGCTTTATCTTTCGGAATTCACCCTATAATTCCACTTTTTGTTTCTTCAACTCTTGCTATTATGAAATATTCCCAGATTCAAATTCATTGTAGGTTCGACTTTTATTACTCCGTTGCATTCGCCTGCCTTCGGGATTGTCATGCATTGGTTGTCTTTGTTCTCCTTCTCCCTGAGTGTCCCTCTCAGGGCTGGGTTGTGCAGTGGGAAGATTTTGTCTAGCCAAAAGGATTTTTAGTATCCTTTCCTGCTCCATCATTAACCTTTCATTATCACTCTGGACCTTGAGCATCTCTATCTGAAGTTGTTGTACAATATCAAGTAATCTATTTGTCTGTCGTTGTTGTTATTCCAACATCCTGCTTATTTGTTGGTACTGGTCTATGCTTAATTGCACCCACATTTCGGGATTGACTTCAGGACTGGTCATAACATGGGTTTCCCTCGTGTTCCTGGGTGTCTGATGACTAGATCCTCTCCTCATGCTAGCTTAATGCTAACATTTCTTGTACTGTACACAATTTTCAACAATAAAAATAATGAAAAGCACCCATGTTATTGTGTTGGCCCATCTGGCCCCAGCGTGTAACCACACTCTGATACCACTTGTAACAACCACATAGTAATGACTTTTATCCACATAATTTTTTTTTTCTTATTACTATCGTCATTATACTCCTAAGTATGAACACATTATTTCACGTGATTATTTACTAAACTCTTGTGATTTACATATATCTTTCCATCTACTCATACAACACTATTCTTAAAGTATGCATATAATCATTCTTATGATTTTCAGCTTTATTAATCATCCTAAACAATAATTAAAAAGACTAACTATGTTGTGTAACCAGCTCCAAAAAGAGAAGAAAAGAGATATCAACGCCTTAGAAATGAGCCACTTCGAGGGGGCAACCTCCAATACATTACATAAATGAACAATTCTTGGATGATACAATTTACAAAAGCTCCTTTCTATATATAGGAGTCCATGGGGCCATAATGTAATCCTAGTGGGCCACAATGTAATCCTAGCCGACCTAACAATAATAATTTAGGGGCACAATAATAACAATATGGGGGTTACAGGGGTACAATAATAACAATAATGGGGGCTACACTAACATAATAAGGGGCTATACTATTATTATAGGGACTTAACATGCCCCTCTCCTTCAAACAAGTGTTGTCCTCAACGCTTGATTATTTCTTGATGCTTCTGTATAAAATTCCCATCCTCCCATGTGAAATCTTCTACAGGAAAGTTCTTCCACTTGCTGAGATACTCTGAAATTGGTTGTACTTGTCGAGTTCTTGTTTCTATGACTACTTCATAACTTCTTTCGATGTGATGTTGATCTTCCTTTTGTTTCATTAGATTCTGCACCAAAGTTGGGTTATCCTTTGAGAGTTGTAGAACTTGTTGTTGATGCTCGATGTGATCTTCCACTAATTTATCATCCATATTTGCTATTATTTGATCCTTCAAACCATCCAAATTAGCCTCCATTTCTGCTTTTAAACCATCTATTTCATCTTCAATTGCTCTTCATAAGATTGAAACTTGTTGCACTTGGTACCGTAATTTTGATATCTCATACTGCAACTCTTCCTCTTCATGCGTCATAGTATAGCTTTTTGAGGGATTAATGGGTATGGAATTATTTTTTGGAGGCATTATATAACCCAATACTGATAAAAATTCTACAATATTCCCTTGCAATCAATTCAACTTGATTCTTCAAACAAGACTTATGTAATTCGGAAAAAAAAATACACACCTTTTACTAGCTTTTAGGAGCTCGATATTGAAATTGAATTATCTCTGTAATTGAAAATCTTCGATATCTCAAATTCAGCCCTGTAGTAGCCCTCTAAAGCTTCTTTCAAATGCCACAGGTCTGACCTGATTTGGATTCTCCAAGACAAATTTGTGTCCAATCTCCCACAATGACCTAATTTTGGACTAGTTCAGTAGAGCGAAATTGTACGACTTGCCACGTGTCACTGTTTTGTTCTTTGTCTCTGAAATTGATAGCCAAGAAACTACAGGCCGTGTACTTGCGACCAATTTTGACGGCACTCCAATCCAATCTCCAGAGAGAGAGTTATTGAACGTTTCCCACGATCACCTCTTTGAGATGAAATTCAGGAGCCTGAAAAAGCACTACCTTCCACAGATCATATCTCCAAAAATATTGCGAACCAAGCTCTGAAATTTTTTGATAAATTTCCTCAGGATTCAGCTTCGCACCATATGAATTTCAGATTCTGAACCTTCGTAGAAAAATTTTTATAGCGCAAATGCCACGATGACCTGTTTAGGAGCCTGAAAAAATACCTGACTTCCACAGATCATATCTCTGAACTTATTGCGAACCAAACTCTGAAATTTTTATACGAGCTTCCTCAGGATTTTTTCTTCGCACCCTAAAACTTTCAGCTTCTGAAACTTCGTAGAAAAAAAGTTATAGCGAAAATTCCACGATGACCTGTTTGGAGCAGCGAAACCCTAGAATCCAAAGCTCTGATACCAAATGTTGTGTAACCAGCTCCAAAAAGAGAAGAAAAGAGATATAAACACCTTATAAATGAGCCACTTCGAGGGGGAAACCTCCAATACATTACATAAATGAACAATTCTTGGATGATACAATTCACAAAACCTCCTTTCTATATATAGGAGTCCATGGGGCCATAATGTAATCCTAGTGGGCCACAATGTAATCCTAGCCGACCTAACAATAATAATTTAAGGGCACAATAATAACAAAATGAGGGTTACAAGGTACAATAATAACAATAAGGGGGTTTACACTAACATAATAAGGGGCTACACTATTAATATAGGGGCTTAACATGAATGTTGTGTAACCAGCTCCAAAAATAGAAGAAAAGAGATGTAAAAGCCTTAGAAATGAGCCACTTCGAGGGGGCAACCTCCAATACATTACATAAATGAACAATTCTTGGATGATACAATTTACAAAACCTCCTTTCTATATATAGGAGTCCATGGGGCCATAATGTAATCCTAGTGGGCCACAATGTAATCCTAGCCGACCTAACAATAATAATTTAAGGGCACAATAATAACAATATGGGGGTTACAGGGGTACAATAATAACAATAAGGGGGTTTAAACTAACATAATAAGGGCTACACTATTAATATAGGGGCTTAACATGCCCCTGTCCTTCAAACAAGTGTTGTCCTCAACGCTTGATTATTTCTTGATGCTTCTGTATAAAATTCTCATCCTCCCATGTGAAATATTCTACAGGAAAGTTCTTCCATTTGCTGAGATACTCTGAAATTGATCGTACTTGTTGATTTCTTGTTTCTATGAATGCTTCATAACTTCTTTCGATATGATGTTGATCTTCCTGTTGTTTCATTAGATTCTGCACCAAAGTTGGGTTATCCTTTGAGAGTTCGAGAACTTGTTGTTGATGCTCGCTATGATCTTCCACTAATTTATCATCCATATTAGCTATTATTTGATCCTTAAAACCATCCAACTTAGCCTCCATTTTTGCTTTTAAACCATCTATTTCATCTTCGGTTGCTCTTCGTAAGATCGAAATTTGTTGCACTTGGTACCGTAATTTTGATATCTCATATTGCAATTCTTCCTCCTCATGCGTCATAGTATAGCTTTCTGAGGTCTTAATGGGTATGGAATTATTTTTAGGAGGCATTTCAGAATACAATACTGAAATATATGCTCAATAGGCCCTTGGAATCACTTCAAACTGATTTTTCAAACCAGATTTATGCAATTTGGAAAACAAAATACACACATCTTTCTTGCTTTTGAGGAGCTCGATATTGAAATTGGATTATCTCTGTGATTGAAAATCTTCAATATCTGAAATTCATCCCTGTAGTAGCCCTCTGAATTCTCTTTTGAATGCCACAGGTATGACCTGATTTGGATTCTTCAAGGCAAATTTGTGTCCAATCTCCCACAATGACCTAATTCTGGACTGGTTCAGTAGAGCACAATTGTAGAACTTGCCACGTGTCACTGTTTCGTCCTTTGTCTCTGAAATTGATAGACAAGAAACTACAGTCCGTTTACTTGCAACCAATTTTTACGGCACTCAAATCCACTGCCCAGAGAGAGAGTTATTGAAATTTTCCCACGATCACCTCTTTGAGATGCAATTCAGGAGCCTGAAAAAGCACTACCTTCCACAGATCATATCTCCAAAAATATTACGAACCAAGCTCTGAAATATTTTGATGACTTTCCTCAGGATTTCAGCTTCGCACCATATGAATTTCAGATTCTGAACCTTCATAGAAAAAACATTATAGCGAAAATTCCACGATGACCTGTTTAGGAGCTTGAAAAAATACCTAACTTCCACATATGATATCTCCGAAAATATTGCGAAACAAGCTCTGAAATTTTTAGACAATCTTCCTCAGGATTTCAGATTCGCACCCTAAACATTTCAGCTTCTGAAACTTCGTAGAAAAATAGTTATAGCAAAAATGCCACGATGACCTGTTTGGAGCAGCGAAACCCTAGAATCCCAACCTATGATACCAAATGCTGTGTAACCAGCTCCAAAAAGAGAAGAAAAGAGATATCAACGCCTTAGAAATGAGCCAATTCAAGGGGGCAACCTCCAATACATTACATAAATGAACAATTCTTGGATGATACAATTTACAAAAGCTCCTTTCTATATATAGAAGTCCATGGGGCCATAATGTAATCCTAGTGGGCCACAATGTAATCCTAGCCGACCTAACAATAATAATTTAGGGGCACAATAATAACAATATGGGGGTTACAGGGGTACAATAATAACAATAATGGGGGCTACACTAACATAATAAGGGGCTATACTATTATTATAGGGACTTAACAAACTATTACATGAGCTCTCAAACTCTGGAGTCTACATATATTTATAATGTCCTTCCAAGGGTTTGTATGTATATAATAAATTTTTTTGAGCTTGGGTGATCTCATTGGAATTCCCACAACATTCGATATTAATTCTCCATATACCCCTACCACGTTGATTGTATTTGATATAATGTTTTATTGACCTTTTTCAGACATTAGATCTTGCTGCATATATTATCAATTGCAAAGGATTTGATTTCTGGTACAGTTGTTTATGAGGATGTGTTAATTGTTTTAATATTGCATGTCTCAATCATTGTGTTGACCTCCACCTGTCTGCACCTTTGGCTGCCTTTTGTCCCATGCTCTGCTCTTGGGTTTAATCTATCTGTCTGATTCTTATCTTCAAAGATCAATTGTGCATATGCATGTATGGATGGTTAGGGTAACCACCCACCCCATCCTCCTGCCTTTGTTTTCATTTGTTTCGCCGTCAAGATCAGGTTTTCGGTTCTACAAGTTTGGTTCCTTCTTATTTCAATCAATATATGAATTACTCTGCAACACGGTGCTACCCACCAGTAAGACCATGCCGAATTTTTCTTGCCAGTCCACAGAGGCATTACGATGCATCTTAATCTCTACTGGTAATTACATTTTGGTTATCTCTTGCAATTCATTTTCCATGTTGTTTCTTTCCATTATAGTATGGTAATGAGAGAATTTGTAACGCTATTCATCTTGCACGCATTCCAGGGTTCATCTCTGTCACAAAGAGGCATACCAACTATGTTTAGTAGGTAGAGAGACTGCACGACCTTCCCGGCTTCCTTAAATCATCAGGTAATAATTTTGACAGTCATTAGCTTATGTTACGCTTACACTTTTATCTTGAGTATTTTTATTCTTCAATGTCCGTAACCCCTCAACTACATTTGTGAACGTAGGTCCTGCATGTCATTCAAGTTCGGAAACAAGACATTCTAAAGAGCCCTATGATTTCCCTATTGGTAGGCTCTCTTCTCATTCACTGTTACTAAGGTTATGTGTTGGGGCCTTTGTTTTGAAAAAGAAACAATTTTGAGTTGTGGAGAAGAGGTGGAAGAGCATAATCAAGGTAGACAGGGAGCTGTCACGGTTATGGAAAGCCGAAAGATAGGCGGTGCGACAGTTGCAGAGGAAAATTTAGATGGAAGATATGGGAGACAGGGACAATCAACAGAACTACTAGTAATCAAGAAGAAGCGGCAAGTAGCAGAGCAGGAAAAGAGGAAATACTAACAGTCACACTAGCAGAAGAAAAAATAGGTAGTCAGCTAGCATAGAAGATTTAGTTAGTCAGTGCGGCAGAAGGCCGATAGGGAGAGCAGAGTTGTAAGAGAGCTCTGTGAGAACTATGTTGTACTGAATCACCCTGTAATAGACTCCGCGGAGTGATGTATGCTATTTTAATGTTGATAAAGAAATCTAGTTATTGTTGTGTGTAATGTTATGAGTTGATTTTTAATAATTTTCTTACTATGAATGTATGCCTAGTTTAAATTTTAATTCTGCATTCTGAACATGCTTGATCAGTAATAGATTATACAGAGAGATGAGACCTGTTTGTTTCTCCAAGATTCCTTATTGTTTCTTCATAGTTGTATCTGTCTTCTACATGATCTACCTTCTAATCCTACTAAGGTCACGACATGCCTTAGGTGAGATGATCTACTTTCTGGAGTAGGGTGAAAATGCTGGCGTTGTGCTATAATACTGCAGAAACCTTGTTGCCCTCTACCCTAAACCTAGGTCTTACCCAGAGATCTCCTTTTTTTCCAACAAATGGTTCCGTTGCCGGGACCTGAAAACTCATTTGCGAGTTAGATCATGGTATCGTGGATCTCTAAGAGGGAACTATGAATCTAGTGGTATAATCATTTAGATCAGTTCATATCGCAACAAGAGGAGCTGTAACAACAGAGGGAAAAGACTGTTAAAGATCAGATCCTGTTTTCTGAATCTGTAAGAGACCTGTACGAAATTTTTTGGGGAAAATTTCCTGAAGAACTTTATAATTGTTTACGGATACTGCAAATCAAGTCACTCCCAGGAGGATCACATAGAGTCTGACGCAAGTGGACACGCATGAATCTAGTAGCACTCCATCGGTTAGACATCGATTTGACCCGAGCAATATATTTTTGGGTGCAATCTACCTTGGAAGGATACATTGTGGAATTCACATCTGAGTGTTACCAATCCTTTACAAAAGTTGAGGACATATTCAGATCCAGATTGTGGGGAGAATCGTTGAAGGAAATCCCATTGTGGATCAAAGCTTTAATAGTGGACGAGGGTTTGATGCCATTTCAAAGTTCTGAGATGGAGACTTAAACCTCCAATATTTGGGGAAGGAGCTGAGGAAGAGATTCTACAAGTAAGTAAGAAGGGGGAATATGGATATGGATGCCGGAACCTCTAGTATATTGAGAGCGCAACGAGCACATCGGAGGGCACAAATTGTTGAGAAGTGGTGGGAAAGGGTGATGAAAGAGTTCGAGAAGTAAGAGAGTAATCGACAGGACAAGGAAAAGGCGTCGTATATGATAAAGGAAAGGGAAGGTCAGATGGGATCCCAAGGAAAAGGAGGGACCATCAAAGAAGTTAGGCAAGTATATAGTAGCCCATCCCGAAGAGAAAAGGAGAGAAGTCTAATGTGGAGGACACGCGCCCCGAGGAGACATCCGATGTGGAGCTGCATGTTGTGATGGTCTGAAAATGTAACGCCATGCATGTGCAAAACTGGGTCCACTTGCAGCCAAGTTAGCTAAGTTTTGATGACCTTCCCAATGTCGGAATTGGCTCCGTGATGGCCCATTGGAAGGCCTGCTAAGACTACTTTCCAAATATACCCTTGGTTTTTTTATTGAGCTCCATTAACCTGTCCAAAAGGAAAATTTCCCAAAACTTCTCTAGGCACAGTGCCAGGCCTGAAAAAGAGGCAGAAAGGTGAAAAATGAGGTGTTTTTTGGCCTTTTGAGGCGCCAAAAATACTCCAAATGCTATAAAATTTGGTGAGAATATTCTACTTGAGCCAAGGATTCCAAAAATACCAAGTTTTCCTCCTGAGGATGTCTGAGATGGAAGCATAGCGTCAAGAATGTTGCGCTTAGAGGCCTCAAAATTTGCAAAAAACCAAAATTTTTCAAAATTTTCTCAAAATTGATGGATGTCTTCCTCCTGGGGTTTTAGAAACCTGTAGAGAAGCTTGAGCCAATATTCCAAGGTTTTCTTAGCCTTTTTCCTCTTTGAGTTCTTGTTCTACACTATGCGCAATGCCTGCATGGGAGAAACTAGGTCCACTTGTAGCCAAGTTTTTATGACCTTCCCGATGTCGGAATTGGCTATGTGATGGCCCATTGGAAAGCCTACTGAGTCTACTCTTCAAAAATACCAATTTTTTTTTTTATTTGGATCCATTCACATTTCAAAAAGGGAAATCTCCCAAAACTGCTCTAGGCGTAGCACCAGGCCAAAAAAAGAGGCAGAAAGGTGAAAAATTAGATGTTTTTTGGCTTTTTGAGGGGTCAAAAATGCTCCAAATGCTCTCAAATTTGGTGAGAATACCGTACTTGAGCTGAGGATTGCAAAAATGCTTGAAATGAAAGCATAGCATCAAGGGTGCTGCGCTTAGAGGCCTTGGAAAAAAAAACAAAATTTGTCAAATGTTTCCTATGCGTAGTGCCTTTTGTAGAGGGAATTTGGAGGCCTTCCTGATGTCCAAATTGGGCCCATGATGGCGGGTTGGAAACAATATCCTGTCTAATTTCTAAATATACCCTTTTTTCTCTAATTGGAGTTTATTTTCCTTGTAAAAAGTTGATTCTCCCAAGACTAGTCAAAAAGTGCTGAATGATGGTGCAGAAATGTAGAGAGTTGGTGCAGACAACTTTTGGATGCCTTCCTTAACTTGAAATTTAGCTCATGATAGCTCATTGGAAATATATTCCACTCGGAGTTCCCAATATACCTTTTTTTCTTTTATTGGAGTTGATTTTACCTGTCAAATGTTGATTCCCCCAAGACTAGTCAAAACGTGTTGAATGATGGTGCAGAAATGCAGAGTGCTGGTGCATACAACTTGTAGATGCCTTCCTCAACTCCAAATTGAGATCATGATAGCTCATTGGAAATATATTCCAGTCTAGTTGTATTTTGACCCATCAAAAAAGTCATTTAGGCACTCCAGCTATGAGAAAACCAAATTTTCCTAAGGTCACTCCAGAAGTGCCTCAATTCTCCCGTGACATCTGTATTTTTGACATTGCTCCCAAACCATGATACCTTTGTAAAATATGATGGAGGTTTTTATTCTTGGACCTATAATGGACAAAATACTCTCTCAATTTTGTCAAATTCATCTCTTTTTGGCCAGAAAAATAGTTCGAAACAAAACTGGCCCTAGGTGTGGCAAATGATTTGTCCTTTGGAATGAATTCTTGGAAAATGATGGAGGCATGATGTTTATGAGTTGGTATGGATTTATTATTTCTGATATGATATATAATATGGATCCTTTTATCCTATGCCTCCTTTCCATAGAAAACCCTAGCTTAGTTGGAAGGGGAAATTAGGGTTTGGTGTAGGAAAAACAAGGGATTTAGGACTGCCTTGTAGAGGGAGGGGAATGAAGGGGTTAAGGGTTTGTCTAAATTCTTGGGGAAATTTTTGGGGATAGGGATGGATGTTAGAGAGTAGGGGAAAGTGGAATTTTAAGGATTGAGTGAGGGAAGGGGTCCAAAAGGGAAAAAACACAGGCCTAGTCTCGAAAAAGTGTCAAATTGTAGCAATAGGCTAGCTTTTGTAGAAAAATGATGATTTTGAGGGATAGGAGTGATGGGAATTGTTTATGAAGGTATATTAAGGATAGGAGGAGGTGAAAGAGCATTAGGATATAAGCCTTGTCGATGATTTAACAATGGAAGTCATGAAACCAAGAAAAAATGCTGTCAAAAACCCTAGATGGAAAATGGAGTCATAGGCAAGGGACAAACCGCGTAATGAGATTATGGGTAGGAAAAAGGAAGGAAATGAGAGGCACAAGCCATTTGGAGTTTTTAGGAGTTACAAGTTGATCATGAAAAGACAAAATGGTAGGATAGTAAAAAAGAAATTCTCTAAGGATAATGAAGGCAGTGAGATTTCTAAAACTCACAATGTTCATGGAATTTTGTTTTTAGAAATCTAGAACCAATATTTAGTCATCTATGAATAATGAAAATGACTGATAACTAACAGTTTCTATGCTGGAATATCATGGATATGAGATGATTTTAAATGAAGGAAAGTAATTCCCTCGTCACAAAGCCATGGGACAGGTGAAAAATATTGGGTTTTGGGTGAAGAACCTCTACAAACTTGATGTAGATGATTGTGCAACATTGAGCAATAAAGTAGAGAAAGTCATGAACCGAGAATTTGGTGAGTTATGGCACATGAGGTTGGGTCATCTTCACCACAACGCTATGAGGATCATTCAAAAAAATTCTATAGGGATTCCAAAGGGTACACTTGTGCATAGAGACACATGCAAAGGCTGTACTATGGGGAAATATACAAAAGGAACCTTTCACGATAAGGAAATATAAGCAGTGAAAATACTTGAGCGAGTTCACTCAAACGTGTGTGGAACATTCTCAATAGAATCCACAACAAAGCACATGTATTATGTGATTTTTTTTTATGATTTTTTAAGAAAGTGTTGGATTTTCTTCATGCACAAGAAAGATAAGACATTCTCCAAATTTTGTGAGTTCAAAGCACTTGTTGAGAAAGATACAGGGAAGAAGTTGAAGGATCCGAGGAGTGACAATGCTGGGGAATACATATTTGAGAAATTCAAGAACTTTTGTGCCTCAGAAATAATTCGAAGAGAATTTATTGCAACTCATAACCCACAGCATAATGGGGTTGCAGAGAGAAAGAACATAACTGTTGTTGGAGAAACACAAGCTATGTTGCATGACCAGGGCCTATTGTTGCATCTGTGGGCAGAGGAATGCAATACAATAGTATTTGTGTAGAACATAGGTCCTCATAAGATAGTTGGGATGAGTACAACAGAGGAGGATTTTTCAAGTAAGAAACCAAATGTTTCATATTTTAAAATTCTTGGCTCATCTGTCTATTGCCATGTGACCAAAGATGCTAGGAAGAAGCGTAAGACAAAAACATAGTTGGGGATATTTTTGGGGCACACTAATATGCTTCACAACTATCAGGTGTACTTTCCAGCACATCAAATGACAATGGTTAGAAGATATATAAAGTTTGATGAAGACAAAGCCATGTGATTGTACCTTGATATGGAGCTTGAGTTGCATGCAGTTGAGGAGCTCTTAGCTCCAAAGGATGAACCTCAGGATGTGGAGCATCCACAAGTAGAGGAACATAGAGTGGTAAAGACCTCTCATGTAGAGCCATCCACCAGATGGAAGGAAGTGCACAAGAGAGGCTGACAGATTATTTCTATATGTGAGAGAGAATGTGGGAGTGCCCACATTACAGCACAGGAAAAGAAGTTCCCTAGAGAAATACGCTAGATACATGTCTCTTATGAGTGGAGGTATTGATATAGAACCATCCTCTTTTGATGAAGTAGTGCAACATCTGATATGGGTTGATGCCATGGTTGAGGAGTATGACTCCATTATTAGTAACAATGCATGGGAAATTGTCCCAAGACCAACGAGGAAGTCAGTGGTAGGATTCAAATGGATCTACAAGGTGAAGCATGCAACAGATGGGAGTGTGGAGAAACATAAGGCTAGATTTGTGGCTATAGGGTTCTGTCAGGTGGAGGATTGACTATGATGAGACTTTTTCACTAGTTGTAAGGTACTCATCCATTAGATCCATCCTTGCACTCTCTACGCAGATGGGATGGAAGATACATCATATGGATGTAAAGACAACCTTTATTAATTGAGTTATTGAGGAAGAAGTGTACAATGAGTAGCCAAAAGGTTTTGAGACCTTAAACAGGGAATCACATGTGTGCAGACTCAAGAGAGCACTATATGGGCTGAAGCAAGCACCTTGTGCTTGGTACACTACAATTGAAAGCTATTTCACCAGGTTGGGCTTCACTAAGAGAGAAGTGGATGCAAACCTATATCATATTATGGTTTATTGTAAGATTTTGATTATTTTAATTTATGTTGATGATTTAATACTGACAGGTGATGAGTGACTCATAAAATATTTCAATGATGATCTTGCGAGAGAATTTGAGATGAAGTAAATGGGACTCTTGCACTATTTCCTTGGATTTGAAATATGGCAAAGAGATGGGGGGGTTATTTGTATCTCATGGCAAGTATGCCAAGAAAACTCTGAGGAAGTTCCACATGGAGGGAAATAAACCCATGGAGACTCCTCTTGTAGGAAACTAGAGGAAGGAGGATGCTACTTCATGTGAGGTAGTGAATGCTACTGTTTACATGCAGCTGGAAGGTTCACTCATGTATTTGATGAAAACACGACCCGACATATGCTGCATAGTTAACCACCTAAGCCAAGCTATGGTTAAGATGACCAAGATATTTTGGAAGGCAGGGAAGCATGTGTTGACATATATCAGGGGCACATTAGAGTATGGATTATGATACATACGGATAAAGGGAGTGAAGCTTCAAGTATTCACCGATGGAGATTTGGATGGGAGTCCATACGACCGAAAGAGAATATCAGGAGGCATCTTCAGCATAGGATCAACAGTATTTTCTTGGTACAACATGAAACATAAATCAGTTACACTCAGTCCAGTAGAGGCGTAGTACATGGCAACCAAGCAGGTTGCATGCGAAGCCATCTAGATGAGAAAGATACTTGTTGGTTTTTTGGTTAGGAGATGGATCTGATGGTGATACATTGTGATAACTAGAGTTGCATCAAACTCTTGGTTAATACAGTATTCCATGACAGGTCTAAGCATATTGATATCTGGTATCACCATCTCAGAGATCATGTTAAGAGGAGTATTATGTCATTAGAGTACATTCCCATGGAGGATCAAGATGCATACATCTTGAAGAAAGCACTATAAAGAAGAAAATTTGAATTCCATAGAGATAGGATCGAGGTAGCATATAATCCCTTTCTTATTGAGAGGGAGTGTTGAAGTGGTACCAAGAAATATCACCCCATTGTGGGTCTTCTAGTTTAATTTTCGCTTAATTCAATTTGGAACCTTTATCGCACGTCAGGATGCGAGGACAACCAAACCTAGTAATAATGTTCTAAAAAATAAATCTAGAAGCTATATCCGCAATACAATATTTAACTAGGACTGCTTTCGTCCAATGGGTAATATATTTTGTCGATGTAATGATATAGCAGGCATGTGAATGACGAGCAGGAAGATTGATAGGACCAATAAAATCAACAACCCATTTTTCAAATGAAGCAAGTTCTTGTACCGAATGTAGAGGCATCTCATCCCACTTAGACGGTCGACCAACTCTTTGGAAAACATCGTGAGCTTTGGCATAAGAATTCACATATTTAAAAAGAGTTGGCCACCAAAGACCACCTTGTAAAACCTTTCTAGAAATAGCTTTACCTCCGATATTTCCCCTTGCAACTCCAGCATTGGAATCCAACAATAATCCTTCACGCTCATGGTCAAGGATACATTGTCACAACACTTGATCAAGCCCCATCTTATACAACTTCCCTATAATCAATTGATAGTCTATTGCTCTAACAACTAGATGCTTCTTCTGTGTTTTATTATAGTCAGATAGAAATTTCCCCGTCACAAGAAAAGTAGCAATCTCTTCTAAGTATTCTGGAACAACTTGAATATGAAATAAGTGAGCATTTGTAATGAATCATCAATAGGCCCTCTTGAATCTCCTGACTCTAACCTTGAAAAATGGTCTGGCCCCACATTCGATCTCCTTGGCTTAATAATGACCTCAAAATTAAATTCTTGAAATATCAACAACCATTGACAAATTATTCCTTCTAAGGAAGGCTTGTTGACTAAGTATTTCAGTGTTGAATGATCTGTGAAGAATTTGAATGGTCCTCCCAGCAAATAATTTCAGAACTTATGAAGAGAATAAACCATCGCCAAGGCTTCACGCTTTGTGGTAGTTAGTTATCTTATGTATTAGAGAGTTTTATTCTTGTGAATTATATGGGATGGTCCTGCTTACCCTCTCCTAGTTGTGTCAAGATAGCACCCAAGGGAATCCATGATGCATCCACTTGAACATGGAATTGTTTTTTCCAATTAGGATACACTAGGATTGGAGCATTTGCAAGTTTTTCTTTCGAGGTATCAAACACAACTTTATATTCGTTAGACCACACAAACCATTTAGATTTCTTGAGGAGGTTCTCGAGTGGAGTTGTAATAGAGGCATAATTATAGAAGAATCTATGGTAATAACCAATATGACCCAAGGTGGAACGCAACTGTCAAATTGATGTGGGAGATGGCATATTCAAAATTACCACAAATTTAGTTGGATCCACAAAGACTCCCTCCTTAAAAATAGTATGGACCAATAAAGTTCCAAACAACTCAAAAAAATGCATTTCATTAAATTCAACGATATTTAAAGTTGTCGACATTGATAAAAAATAACCCTCAACAGGTTAGGATGATTCTTAAGCAGGCTATAAATAGTCCAGTCATCCATATAGACTTCCAAAAACTTGTGGATATACTTGCGGAAAGCAGCAATACTAACAATGCAAGAAAAAAAGGTCAGAGCATTCTTCAAGCCAAAAGGCATCACATTATATGCATATTACCCCCACTCAGTAGTGAATGTGGTATTTTTCTTGTATTATTCTGCAATGCGTACTTGATGGTAGCCCAAAAATCCATCAATAAAAGGATATGCTTCATTGCCCTCAACATTGTCCAAGACTTCATCACTGAAGGGGGTTGGGAGTGGATCATGGACACATGCATTATTAAGATTGTGATAATCAACATAGACCCTAATTCCATATGAATACTTCTTGTCCTAGATGACGATATGACTTATCCATTCAGCTTCATCAACAAGGAATATTAGGCCAACAACCAAGATTTTATCAATCTCCTTAACTTTCTCCTTAAAACTGAGGGTTCAACCTGTAAGGTCGGTGCTGCACAGGTTTCGTGTCTGGCTTTAACACAATTTTCATTTCCCCCAAATCGCCTTTAATTCCTTTCAACTATAATATAGAATAGGGAAATAAATATTCATACTCTCTGAGCAGGTCAAAAATTTCCCACATGGTCTGATCATCCCAATAGTCTCCAATAGAAGCAAGCTCTGGTTTCTCCTTAGTCCCAACATTCATCTTCTTGATTTTGAGAGGTTTCATATGTGGAGCATCGAAAATAGGATCTTCTATAATTCTTTGTTATCCTTTATATTATTTAAAATAAAGGTGCCTTAATTCCTCCAGGTCATCATCTGGGTCTCTATTAACTTTGACACAAACAACAACTTCATGAAACCCTCAATCATACTGGTGTGCAAAATCTGCATATATGCTACACTCTGCTAGCGCATCCTATCCTTGGAAAAAAAAACCTCTAGTAGCTTTAATAACTTGGGTAATCTTTTCATCAACATCCGAAAAGGATAAATATTTACAAAACTGAGTCGTCAATACATCCCAATCGAGAATCTGGCATTTTAATTCCTCCTAAAAATACCAGGATTGTGGAATTTCTCCCAAAGAATGAATAAACAGATGTGGCCACATTGTAACTACCACATTTTCAGCCTTCCATACAGAAGAAAAATGTGCAACATGGTCTTGTGGAGATGTACAACCAGTATGAATAGGAATACTGCTCAAGAGATCGATCAAGGGAGAAAACCAATATAAAAAACCAATTTTGACAGAGTTCCACTCATGCAGTTGATCACGGTGTGCTACCCACCATCACACAGGAGTTGCTTAAAGAACAACACTCATTAGGGACCTTTTGATGTTCTTCTATATAGGAATCAATTATTTAATAAAATCTACAACATAATTTGTAACATTAAAAATAGGATACTTTCATACCTATGTACCAATCCATCAAACACATAGATGATAGAACAATGGCGTAGTGTTGAGAATGTAGTTCATGAGCACCCTGTTTCTAGTCCTCCATTACAACTTCAAAACCAAATTCAGTGATTTGTATACTCCTCCAACTAATCCAGCCAACTACGGTGGGGTTAATGTATTCTTCTCATTTTACATCAATCAACTGATATAGTTGATCCACTATATTAGGGTAGTCAACATCATCTACAGGTTTAGTAAACTGTTGGCCTTGATATAGATCAAGGGGTTGAATAACCCGCATACCATCCACCTCGAAATTCATAGTCTCCCTCTTAAGATCAATTACTACATAGTTCTCAAAAGCCCAATCAATCCCCAACAAATTCATATATGTATGCTTATCCCCCATGATATCAATGACCTCGAAATCACTGTAGGTCTTAACACCATCTATATTGACTTCCACATTTTCTAACTTGCCAACATGAAGAATACAGTATTGGTTTGAAGTCCGCAATTGAATCAAAAATTACACCAATTTTGGCTTTCCGAGAGCTTCCCAAAATTTCTTAAGTAAAATATTAACTTCTAATCCTAAATCTAGCATGGATTCATTGATTTGGAAGCTTGCAATATGAAAATCTACTTGAAACTCCCTCCCCGTCCTCTTCTTATTTCTCCGCACCCTTTTGAAATGCCTCTCAGGTAGATTTGCAAAAAAATGCTCTTCATATAATACATTGTCCTTAACAACGGTCTTCAGCCTCTTCCGCAATTCGCTATTGAGTTGCTCATAATTCATAATTTGTAAAAATAACCTAAACCAATCCATTATAGGTTGATGAGGCTCTGCAATATATTTCCCTTGACGACCTTTTATCTGCTCCTGTAACTCATTGTGAGGTCCTTGAGAGGAAATTATCTAGTAGAAAAATTTGGTTGCATCCTTGTAATAGTCATTTTGTTGGTTAGGATCATATGATTTTCTCATAGATACAACCTTTATAATAGTTGGTTGATCAGTGGCTCCAACATCAACTCTCGTTACCCCCCTCCCCCCCTCGTTACAATATTGATATTGGGATGTATTGAAGAATTAGGATCTCTAGGTTCCACACAGACTAAGTTGGATCCCTTTGCCCAGTTTCGATCCTCCCATAAAGTAATGAGCTATGAGAAGTCTTCGGTTGCATGCTATTTTTGTGGCAATATGAACACCATGGTCTCCTTGGATGAGGACATTCTCTCTCTACATGGCCCTCTTGATCATAGTTATAGCATCTAATTGGACCTCTTCCCCCCTGTCCTTCCTCCCCTCTAAGCTCCACCTCCTCGGCCTCGAGGAGTCTCAATCACCTGGAAATCAGTAGGATCAAGGCGATCTTCTAGTGCATCCAAGGATCAACGCTGATCTGTATGGTGGTTCGGGGACCCACAGAACTCACAAAATAATTTATTCATAAAATTTGAGTACTTTTGTAATATATGACACAAACGAGGCTGATGAACAAATTTTAGGCATATTTCATAACAATCGAATGTAGTTATACCTGGTGGACTAGGGAATGACTGGAACATAGTATGACCCTAATAAGGCAAGGTGGATGATACCTGTGCAACTCTTGTAGGTTGTGGTAGTGGAGGTCCCATAGGTGTAGTGCACTCTCCTTGCCCTCTCAATTGCAAGCATTCCGTAACATGGTGTCCTTCGACCTGGTAATGGGTACACCACACATGTGGTATTTCCAGTCGCACTAGTGTTATATCCTTCAATATTTCAGTTAATGTAGAAATTTTATTTTGGATCCCCATAATAGCAGGATATGTCGATGGATCCATGCTTTGTACTCTTTTGAATACCCTTCCATAGCCTCAATTTGCATTTCCTTCTCCAGGGCATCTTGGATCGTATTAATCTTTTGTTGAGAAAGCAGGATCCTGGTCATAGGTAACAAAGATTTGATAAAAAATTCTCTCTGGTTATGAGGATAAATAGAGTAAGATGATTTACTCATAGCATCCTTGAATCACTCCATGCACTTCCATGTTGAGTCCCCCTCCCTTTGGCAGATGTCCAAAAACCCTGTTATCCCCTATTGATTTAACTGCAGAGGTTTAAATTCTTGAATAAATTCTTGCTTAACCAAATCCATACCAGGGTTCATATTGGCATCAATCCATTTTACAAACCATATCAATGCTCTATCCCTCAATGTGGTATGGAATTCAATGAGTTTGGTAGCATCGGGCATCTAGCGGGCTCACCAAATAGCTTCACATAGATACCAATGCTGCTCAACAACTTCATCCCCCCTACCTGCAAACTCGAGTTATCTTGTAAGAGACTCGGCTGCAACTCCAATCATGGTCGATTGTGGTGTGGAAACAAGTACAAACCCTCTTGAACCAGGTTGTGAATGGTTAATTGAGCTTGATTGGATAACACTACTAGAACTACTTGTACCTTGAAGTAACGATTGAACTTTAAGAAATTTTTGTACCTTTAGAGAGAGAAAGTTGGGCTTTAATATAGTATCAACGGAAGGTCATAGGGAGGAGTAGTAGGTATCTTGCTATGTTGCAGGGTGTTATGTTCTGGTGTCAAATAATCTTCAAAGAAAATTCACCTCATCACAAGATGTAGATCATCATCCACTGGGGTATCTTCATCTAATCTTCTAGCTAACAAACCATCTGTCTCAGGCATCTAAAATCCTTCTCCTTCCTCATGCATCAAAGTAATCAATTATATAACCTCCATCCCAATTCCACCTCAACTTCCACTGGCGTTCTCCATTGTGCTAGAGAAATTATTTTCTCCTTCACTTCCTCTCCGTAACTATAGAGTCTCCATTTCCTTCTTTCACTTCTCCGAGCTCTTGACAGCATTGCCTATGCATTGTAACTCTCTTTTTTTGGCCCTAAGTTCCTGCAACTTCTTCTCACACTACTCTTCACCGATCCTTACCCTCGGTAACGCTTTGAAATATATCGCTTTCCGCAAATCCTCTTGATTCATTATAGGACTTCATTCAAGCTCCAACATCAATCCAACATTCCTCCCCCCCAATCCATTCCCCCAGCACAAGTGGTTTATGTTGCCATTTAACCTTGTTGAATTTCCAACAGATGGTATTTTACTAGAAGTAATTTAATATAAAGTGGAATTTCTTTCAGTAGTTGGCCTCACTTTCCAAATTTAAATATAGATTCTTTACGAGAGAACGAATGATGTTTCTCATCTGCAAATTCGATAATATAGGCTTCAAGAGTTATGTTGACCCAAAAATCGACGGATATTGTCAGTTCTATATCCAACCAATGAAGATCATCCAGATATGCCATAATCTAGTTCCTCTACAATCTTGGCTATTGTGGGATTCCTGATTATGATGGAGTTGGGTGACCAAATTCTCTAACTTTTCGGGAAACTCACACCAAAGTATCTCATACTGATCGCAAGCAAGTTCCGCATAAAATATTTCTTCTCTGGCCCAATCTAGATTCTTTTCCCTGAGTTGTTCCTGCTGTAATACAAAGCGATCTACCTCCTCATGCCACCATTTCTATAGATTATGATGGATATTCCATGGTCACATGATCTAAACACCATGTGATAAAACTCAAGGTCCCGACAACAAAACCATTTGTTGGTGAGGAAATTTTGAATTTGGTTTGACCCAAGGTTTAACCAAGGGTGCCAACAAAGATCATGTGTAGTCTAGCACTTTGTCAACATTTTCACCCCTTCAAGAATGAAGGAGAGTCTCACCTGAGGTGATCCAGAACCATGAAAGTTTGGAGGGAGCTTAGATATGAAAAATCACAAGTTATGCAACCATTATTACAATCATTCTCAACCAATGAACTTAGGACATTCATTCAGAAATTAGATGTGTTTATAAAGTTTTAAAGGGGTACGCAAATAAGCAAATTAATGCTTGAATTCCCAACTTCCATTAATATCAACAAAGTTCTATTACATAAAACATGGCATTATTACTCACGACATTCACAACCTTGCGCGCGGATTGAGAAATACAAAGATAACATGATCAACAATCACATTCTAGCTCTAAATACTACAGGACTCAGAGCATCCAACTCAATCTGATCCGTAGAAATAGTCGAAATCTTGCAGCATTGTCTAAAACTCTCAAATTCATTGTCTTTTTCTTTCTTTTATAGTTGCGTTTTCTTGATTAGATACCTTGCTCACTTCATCTTGGTTTTCCAATACCTAGGGCTAGTGCCTTGGTTCTTCTTTGATTGTATCAATATCAGTCCATGGTTCTTCAATGCGCTCCCTTGTTTTCCGATGCAGTATTTCCAAAATAAAACCGTTTTCATTTTGATTGTTTCTGTGCTCTACTTCTGGCAACTTCATCCAAAACATCCTTCGCAACCGCTATCCTTCCCAAATTAAAATGACCCAACAATGGCATGAGGGGTTCATTCCATATCAATTGGTGTTTTCACCTACAATGACATAATAACCTATTTATAAAATATGGGGAATGTAAATGCATGAAAATCATTTTTTTTTTTTTTTAATTGCAAGAGAAAAAATTAGGAGAGAGAGAGAGAGAAGATAAATTATGTACTTAAAAAAATAAAGCATGAGACACTATTTCCCTAATGTAATTGAAAAAAATACAAAAGAGAAGAAGCTAATATTGATATTGAGAAGCTAATGAGTTGTGAATATCCAACTTTTTAACTTACCCCATAGCTGATGTATTCTTCTATTTACTCTTGCATCTCGAAGGAAGAGGGGTTCTTTGGTTGAGAGACAAAATAATTGCTACCCAAATTCCAAGTGAAGACTAAGAATGGATTAAAGAGGTTGAAGGTACTATAACCTACACATTGCTAAGAAATCAAGAGCTTGGATAAAACCAATTGAATGTTTGTTTTTCCAATTAAGTTTCTAGGGTAAATACTATTTTTTATGGTAAATTTATCTATTGTTTTTTTATTTTACTATTAATTTTGCAATGAACTTACCTACATTTAAATTTCTATTGCATTTATTTAATAAGCTAAGAATTTATCCCCAACTATAGTGTTGGAGATTTCCTTCATAGTTACACTCCCTATGAGTAAAGAATAACTCTAATGACTCTTAATTCTCCTCCATTCATCCATTTCAGAGATTATAAATCTATGGCTATCAACATATATTTTTTTAATTTCTGTAGAGAGCTTCTATTTTTTTTTTTTTTACTATTATACCTTCGTCATTTTTATGGGGTTCCTCAACCATTTGTAATCAAAAGTTGTTATGTCTAGCTATAAGTTTTCCTAGGTATTTTAGTGAGTTCATATGTTTCCTATATGAGAACATGAGCATTATATGGGTCATACGAAACATGTATCAATGATGGAATACAGCCTACAAGTACCTTAAGGTTGTACGTGGGTCGTACAAAGGTTATAAATTACCTCTAGCTAAAAAGAGTTTAGAATTAGTTACTCTCCTCCATTAAATTGAAAGGATTTGCGATTTTATGGATGAGTACGAATTTTTCTTGCTAAATTATCTTAATGGTTATTTTTCACATGCATTAGAGTCGAGTGGTTCAAGTCCCTTAGCTTTTTGGAGTGCGGTATTCTCATAATTTTATTCAAACAAATCTTATTCTATGCATCAACTAGCATTTATATCATATGCTTGGAGTAATGCGATTTCCTCCACGATTTATCCATCTTTCCTTTAGAATTTGTTACTATGGATGATATTTAAGGGGAATCGTAGTATTTTATATGTATATAGGGACATAACCTTGCATAGAAAAGTGAATTGAAGCGCAGGTCCATATAGTTTTTGGTTGAAAGAGAAGGATCAATTAACATTTTTGTTTTCTCTGTGAAAGAATTGCATAATAGGACAATCTTAGAATTTTTTTATTACCTCATCTACTGCTACTAGCAACACTTGTAAGAAGTAGAAAATATTAAAAACGATAAGGGGATAAGGGGAATCCTTATTAGTGAATAAAACAGGTTATGAGCCTATCACTTATGGATCAATACCATATTTTAACAATTCCATAAACTTGTGATTCATGCTAACATCATCTATGAATCTCTCCTATACATGAGCCTTCATTGATCCATACAAAATCTACCCTTAACTCGAGAATGCATGAAGATACATGAACTAAGGTCATAATGCCTAGTTTGTCTAGACCACCTCACTTAACTAGACTTGTTTGCATGGCATAAATGCCCAACCCATTGCCCTCCATCATTAGGTTGCATATTTTCTAAAGATCCCTTTTGATGAGATAAAGTGACAAATGTGTTATGTTGAAGTAAACTACATGTTAGGGTAGCAATCGATGTGTGAATCCCATGAATCTTGTTTGAAATCCAAAGATATTGGTAGTGAGGTTACACATCTACCTAAGAGGTCATAATCCTCTCCATGGATCATGTCTACCATTTTGTTTATTTTAGGAAGACCCACATTCCACCCTATAAAATTCACAAATGTCAAGTTAGATGACGTTGGGACTTAAAATAAATTCTACCCACAACTTTTTTTATAAAATATTGTGGAAAATCCCTATTCTTATGGGGATATTTCTCAAAAGCTATAATCTACCTGTCCATCCATTGGCCTATAAATCCTGGTATGTGCACCAATCCATGCAAATATGCTTCTTTGTCATAAGATGATGGTGTTGCCTTGATATATGGTAAAAAATCAAAGCCAATGGTCTTTGTTATGAATTTTATCAATTGTCACCCCATTCATATATAGCCCCCTCATATAGTGTTCAAACATCTTGACCGATTATATAGAAATACCAAATAATTTTCCTTGAGCATTGACAAAGAAAGATAAAAAGGTCTCAAATAAGCACTAAAAGAAGCGAGTTAAGTTTCTTTGTGTTTCAATCCCATTGTCTATCTTGATATTTACATCTCCAATTAATGACTCGGGGTTAAGGTTGGGGATTTTTTGAGCTAATAATTTTAAATTTTTTAATTTTATTCATGGATTGGCTAAATGTCAATATAAACTATGAGTTGAAATTAAATAAAAAATCAAGCATGTTCTATTATCTTTCTCGGTTTTTAAATAATTTAAGAAACATTAACATAACAATGGGATAGATAAACTTATATCTAATTCAAAGGAATGGAAAATGAAATATTTGTACCATCAATAATTAATAACATTAATAGTAACCATCCTCCTCAAATGTAGAATTTCACACCTTATTCTTGCTAAAAAATATACACTTCTAAATTTTAAAACACTAAAAAAGCCACAGAGCCTTTTTTTTATTCATAGATGGAGAAAAGTGTAATCTTAGAAATGTACACTTTATTAATGAATGTATCTCTACAAAAGATGGATGCATTCCTTCAAAATCAAACCCATGAGACTATTTTTTAAGTTTATGTGACAATTAAGAAAGTGCTATTTTAAAATAAATACACATTTTAAGAATGTTTTAAAATGTGTTCTCATTTCAACACATTAAATGTTTTTCTTAATTTTTCTTAATTTAAAATATACTTGCTATTATATATTATTGAACCAAGTTAAAATTTAATTTAGAGTTTCTCTCAATTTAAATATACATATTTTAATTGATTTTAATGATAAACCTCATTTTTGTCTAGATAATGAGCCACATCATTGTGATTAATCTAGAAGATATATTTTTAAAACACTATAAATTACATAAACTTGAACTCAAAATTTATGTATGGGAAATAACAAAGAAGATAGATGCTCTATAATATGGTATTATAAAATCATAAGAAAATGTTATAAAATAATTATATTTACAAGTTTATTTTATTTTTCTCAAAATATTTGTAATAGTTGTTATTTAATTATGTTATAAAACACTAATATAATGATTTGTTTATTTATTTTATTCATAATTT